>VYYJ01000094.1:0-110854 GCA_021029165.1 Cyphoderus albinus | reverse complement strand
TCAATTCCACAATAAAAGAGTGAAACTTTTCAGGCTTTCGTTAATTATCAACTGAAGTGAAATGAGTCATAAAGTCACGGGCTTCTTGTGTTTTCATCATTCGCAGTTTTCCTTACGTGTTTTGTAGAGTATTTCGCGCAGCTCTATTCCCAGCAGACAAGCATAAGGAAAGGGATAATCGGATTGAATTGGATTAAACTCTTTTCTCGATCTTCATTCCTTCTTGACATTTTTATTTTCCCCATGAATGAAAAAGGAGGAAACCGTGTGTTCAAATTCACAAGCTTTGGAATACTATTTCAGGAATCAGTTAGTTTTTCATTTCCAGAGAAAACACCACGACCAATTTGCTGGTGAGTGCGTTTGAGTGATAAAACGTAGTAGCAGCGGATGGAATGGAGGGGAGCCGTGAAAGTGGCATTAAACTTAATGCCAAGTAAAGCCGATATTAAATCCAATGTAAAAAAAAGTTGGATGTGGAGAAGACGTATGCATTTCATAGATTTATTCGATAGCACGAAATAAAAAGCAATAAAAAGTTTTTATGGAGGAAAAAGCTTTTTTCCTCTGTGGTATCAAAACCTGTCTTTTCAATTGACAAGTGAATGGAATGGAGGGTGCGGGTGGTGATGACGGTGAATGCTGATGTTTGCTTTTTCCCTAGATGCTGTATGAGTGTGAAACTGAATCTAAGGATTGCTAAAGTGAGTGGTTGGATCCTGCTTTTCCCCGATTCCCGAATTATGCAGATACACGATGGAGTGAAGGAGTTGGAGTGTTTTGGAGTAAATGGAGTATCCTAACGATATTTATGCATGCAATGTATTGTAGCAATTGAACAGCGTCGTCCTTCGTCAGTTGATGGAGGCGATAATATTCTTCGACGTTACTTGGAGAGACTTTGGAGAGACGAGAGAAACGACAGGAAGGATTAAGAGAGGCGGCAAGAGTAAAAAGATTTTTTCTATTTTTCTCTCTCAGTTCTAAATTCTGTTCTCACTCCTCTGGTCCCTGGTCCTCCTCCTACACCTTTTTCCATTCTTTCATTTTTCATAAAAACAAGAAAAAATTGCACTTCGGCTACTCTTGCGAAGTGCCAAATTGCCAATGAACGTACTGCTACATCATCAGCCTGAGTTCTCACTCTTCTTGTTGTTGTTGTTTTCTTGTTTTGCTGCTAAACCCTTCATTTCATTGTTGGTAGTTGGTTGATTACCAAATTGCAAAAGAGCAGAGAAATAGAGTGAACGAGCTGACTCTAAATCTGCCACTACCATGTTATGTGGCCATAAATACTTAATCATCTAAATACATAGTTTGTAGCTAGCTTGAGAGTGAGTGAGGGCCAATCTTTAAGTAGTTTAAGTTATCCTCGTCCTTAGTTCCTTCTTAAATAAAGATAATTATGTGCTGCGCACAACCTGAATGAAACACACTGACTGAACTGAAATTCCAACAGTTACAGCATAGCGCCAAAATGATATCATGAAGCAAGATTTAATTGGTTTCAAAAATCGAGGAATTATGCCTGCCAGCGAGTTTGTTATCGTGGTTCAGTTTAGAGACAAGGTGTTTGGTCAACTGCTACTAAAACAAAATTAATGAGGGAGTGGATGGGTTGAGTAAAGTGAAATGGCAAGTTTCATTACATTTTCGTCGGACATGGCCTTGTGCTGGCCTCTTCATCGACCATGATAGGAGAAGATTTGTTTTGATTGAAGGAAGGGAAGGGGGTTCGAGTGCCAGCCCGAACCTCACCCATGTTACCTCATCTGTCATAATTACCATTACCATCATAATTGCTCCTATTTTTGAAGTTTGTGTTTGTCGTGACAAGAGAAAGGGACCAGTGAGACAGAGAAAGTAGTGAGGGGGGACATTGTCAAAGTGACATGGGGGAAGTGTTTGACGGCAAAGTGGTACAGGATGGTCGAAAAAACTTTATTGAACAAACACAAACAGCTCGAAAGAAGCGAGCCGAAGTCATGCAACGCCAAGAAGCTGCTGTAGTCATAGTTCGGTTTCTTAGAAGGCTTGTCCTTCGCAAGAAATCGAGAGAACGTGCCAAGTAAGTCCAGGCCTGCATCTCAACTTTATTTGTGTGACCCGAGCTTTAAATTGCGTGGTGACTAGAACGTTTTAGAACACTGTAGACTCTACAGTGTAGAGTGTAAATTTAAAAGTCAAACAATTAAAATGGCGCAGAAACTTTAAGATCCCTTTATTGAAATGATTATACTATTTTCAAAATAGTATTTTGAATCCCAGCTTTTGGCATTCTGTATTATTATTATTATTCATACGAGAATGAAATATTCAAAGATTAACTTATACATGTTGTCATTGTGCAGGAATGAGTTCCTCGCGCTAATGAAATCATTCAACCCCGGCGACCCTGATGGGAAACTCAGGTGTCTCATCTTTTACGAGAAAGCTTATAGACTGATGAGAAGAACCTGGATTGTCGACTATGAGTGCCTGGAGCAGGTTTGCAGGTACATCAATTGGAGTGCTACCCAGAAGGACGGTCAATATTGCTACATTTCTATCGGGATGATCAAAGATAAAGCTGTTCGCTGGCTTCAGCATTTGCAGGACGTAGTAATGAACTGCTTAAATTGGGTAATTACATTCGAACGAGAATTATCTACTACTGTCAGTAGTTTTGTAAATTATTGTAATACTCCTTCATTGTTTTTGGCTCAGTTGAAGGAACTGCGTCCAGTCTTAGTCATTGACGTTAACCGAATGGCTCTAGTCCTAACAACTGTCGTCTTCGTTTCCTCAATCGATAAGTGGCCGATCCTTAACGAAGATAAATTTCAGATGCTACGAGTTCCTATGCGACGTTTTACCCACACCGTAATTTCATGTTTGAAAAGTGGGCGATTTCTCACGACAGTCAATGATCTCTTGGAGCAAGCGTTTGCTCGTCCTGGTCAAGTTAGATTTACTTTTGATCCCTCATAATGTTTTTGCAATATCAAAATCAATCAATAAGCGAAGAGTCTCAAAAGAGGACATTTGGTTTATTATAGCTTCCTTTGAAAAGATCCTGCCTGTGGGCTATGGCAAAATTAGTCAATCTTACTTATCAAGTTCCGGAAGGCGATGCTGATTGGAATGGCTTAAAACTGATGATTCTGAAAATCTTCGTGATTCCTGGCTATATCCATTATGTACATGCCATGTGTCCAGAGGTACGATTCATATACAACTCAAGTGTAGTCATTATTTCATTCTTATGTCAATTTGATTGATTGTGTTCGCTCCAAATATCTAGGCTCTAGATGCAAATAATTTTCCTGAAATGGTGAGGTGCGCAGCAGAAGAAAACTTGTCGGAACAAGTTAATGCCAATGATGCGTTATGCATCCTTGCGAACTTTGTTCATTTGGGAGAGTTCAGCGGTCAATTGAACGAAGTATTTTATCCTCATTTTGCAGTAAGACATAATAAAACATTTTTTGCAAATTTCCTTAATCAAAATATCTGGAATAGATATTTTATACTGTGTAAAAATTTTATTACCTGCAGAAACTGATTAACAATTTGTTGTGGAACAACTGTCTAAAGAAAAACGAGGGTTCCACTACACGGAATTGGCATCCGATTTTAGGTTGGATTGACTGCCCTGTTCGAGAATCTGTGATACAAAAGCAGTCCATTTTAAACGAGCAGCTAGCCTTTCTTTGGGGACTCGCTTATCAGGAAGCAGTTTTCTTTCCCCTTTACACGTTTCTTGCCAACTATGCAGCAAGTACTCCCTCAGAACCCCCGAGTAGTAAACCTCAACCCCCGCCGTCGCAACAGAGCACCGTCTCTTCTTCCGCATCTCATTCCACTTCGAAGCCTGCAGCCACCCTAAAGTCAAGTCTTGTCAAGGTATTTAGGAAAGCGTTATTTCTCGATGGAATACAAGGAAATAGTGGAGTAACAATTAGGCTGAATGCCGAGATTACTATTTTGGTATCAGAAGCCTGCAAACTTTACTACAACATATGTACTTCTTTTTCACTGTAAGCGATTTTTTTTCTGTAATAAATTCTTCTTACTTCAGGTTTTGTCACTTTTTAATGCTCTTGTCTTCTGGTTACTGCTCAGGTGCAAATTAGACTTTTTAACCGGAATCTGTTTTAAGCAATCGTCAAAGCTACTTATAGCCTTGTGGCAGTTTTTGAGATTGACCGGTGTAGGTCTGAAAGATTCTGCTGTGAAATCGTGGGCAGAATTGCTTCTGAATAACACTGAACCTGTTCAAGAGCACCTTTTGGTACTTTCAACTGATGCAATGAATCATTACATTACGTAAGACTTACATTCATGATACAGAAATTAATTCCCTTCAAATTTTTACAATTGTCATTTCTCTTTTAGTATTTTAGATGACCACGAGTTTTATGAGGCACAACCTGTGTTCCGAATTGATGAACTTAGGCAAGTTTCTGGCTTCCTCAATCAACTCTGTTATAGGTTGATAACTCATTCCAACTACCACATGATCAAGGACTCCATTTGGGCATCCTTGAAAACCCTACTCATTGCACTTTACCGAAGAGACTGTCGAAAGCGGTATTGCCCGGAGGACCACTGGCTTGTGGATAATGCAAAAATGAATCAACTTATAGTCGATATAGAAAAGGGACGAAAACACGCTAAGGTAGCTTTTCTCGGACACTTTGAGTTTGCTAATGAATCTGTGTTGACAATGATATGATGCTTCACTTATATGGATACTATCTGTAATTTGCAGAGGGTGCTGTATGATATGCCACATGTGCTTAGGGAAGATCACAGAGTGATACTCTTCAGAAAGTGGGCGACTTCAGAGAAAACTCTTAATGGGAGTGGATCTTCAAGCTCGTCTTTAGAAGATATTCCGTCTTCATCCACCTTGATTACAATTCACCGAACTCGAATCGTTGAAGATGGGTATGCACAATTAGCGACATTGACTGCAAATGCGATGAAGGGAACTATTCGAGTGCGATTTCAGAACGAATTCGGACTGGACGAAGCTGGAATTGACCAGGACGGAGTTTTTAAAGGTTTGCTAACAATTCGTTTATAACGAAAATTTCAGTTTTGTATGTAGATGATTTTATTTCTAATTTGTAAACGATTTCATAATTTGTTATTAGAATTTTTGGAGGAAACTATCAATAAGGTCTTTAACCCTTCCTTGAACCTATTCCGCACAACTAATGAAAATTTGTTATACCCATCGCCCATGTCGTTCCTGCATGATAACCACCTACAGTTATTTGAATTTGTCGGGAAAATGTTGGGAAAGGCTGTTTTTGAGGTAAGTACTTTTAACTGACAGGCCAAATGAGATTGCTACATACTTTAGTGAGTAATTCCAACAAAATTTTATAATTTTTAGGGTATTGTGGTGGATGTGCATTTTGCACCTTTCTTTCTAAGTCTGATGTTGGGCCATCAGCAAAGTGCATTATTTTCAGCGATCGATGAGCTTCAAACCTTTGACAAAGAATTATACAGCTCGCTGAATTACGTCAAACATTTTGATGGAGATGTTTCTGTATGTCACAGATCTAATTGAATAGAAACAATAAAAATCATTACAGGGATGAGATACATTTTCTAAATGCAATTGCTTCCAGGAACTTGAGTTGACCTTCTCAGTGGACCAAGATATGTTTGGAGAGGTGCGAACCACAGAACTTTGCCCTGGAGGAAAAACAATACGTGTCACGAATCAAAACAAGTGAGTTCTGAATTCAGTCCCCTTTTTGCTATCTCCATTAAATGTTATAGAAGCTGCATAAAATATCCATCAATTTCTTAGAATTGGCTACCTGTACCAAATGGCGAATTTTCACTTGCGGACCCAAATCAAAGAACAAACAAATGCATTTGTCACAGGGTTCAGAACTATAATTCCCACTGATTGGCTTCGAATTTTTTCTCCTTTGGAAGTAAGTTTTCTTAACTGTTTATAACAGATCAACCGTAATATTTATTACTATTTACTTTTCCCTCAATCGTTCAGATTTAATGTTAACGTTTAAACAGTTGCAACGACTAATTAGCGGAGAGGATTCTGATATCGACTTGGTAGACCTACGGCGCAATACGCAGTATTACGGAGGCTTCCATGATAATCACCGTGTAATTTTGTGGCTTTGGGAAATTCTGGAAAACGATTTCTCAGAAGAGGAACGACGTCTTTTTTTAAAGGTTAGTATAAAAGTTAGATTTTCCACACCAAAAAATAAAATTACCTGACCTTTTGTTTACGACGGGGATTTTAACAGTTTGTGACCAGTTGTTCCAAACCACCTCTGCTTGGTTTTGTAAATTTGGACCCACCTTTCTCTATTCGATGTGTCGAAGTCAGTGATGATGAGGATACTGGAGATACACTGGGTAAGTTCATTTAATGAACCTGGAAGAAATTTATTCTTGCTATAATTGTCCGGGTTTCTATTTTGGCGAATAAAGGGAGCGTTTTGAGAGGGTTCCTAACCATTGGCAAGCGGGAGACAATCGGTCGTCTGCCAACTTCATCCACCTGTTTCAATTTATTGAAACTCCCGTTGTACCAAAAGAAGTCAACCTTGCGGGAAAAACTTCGTTACGCCATAACTGCCAACGTTGGCTTTGAATTGTCTTAAACACGGTAAGTATAAAGACTCAATCCAGTCTTGTCCAGAAGAAAATGCGGAAATATTTTTAATGCATATTTTCTATTTTAGATGCGCTTTACAACCTGTGAAAAGTCATTCATTAAAAATGTCGACAGGTAAAAATGTAACTAAGAGTCCATCGCACTTAAAACTATCAGTCGTAGTCCTGCAATTTTAACCCGTTCGAGAGTCGCTACTTTGTAATAACCACAGCTATAAATAAGTTAATATCAAAAGCCAAGTTTCAACGTATTATAGGTAAGTGTTCCGGAATACCGAAAAATGTATATGTATAAACTATGGATCAGTAATCATCACCGTCATTAGGTGCAGAATGATTTCAAATCAAAGGCTTTAATTCGTTCGCAACTTATTTGAGAGTTGAGAAAGAAATCAGATTTTGTATTCTGTGATATGATCAACAATATAGCGAGTTGTACTTAAAATGTCACATAACATTTTATGTAAACTACATAAATATTCGGAGTGCATATTGTTCTAAAAACTTATAGCTTTTTCAAAACATGTACCGGGCAACTCTATCTATAGAACAAAAACTTGTAGTTTAATCTTATATTACAAATAAATATATGATAAATTGAACGCACGACAATAATATTGATCTTTTGACTTTCTCTTCATTTGCATATGAAACACGATTGCAGTTTTCATTTTAAAAACAACCATAACATTTAAAGGATTCTTATGTAAATACTCATTTTCGACAAATACTTATTCATATAATAATTGGGCGTAATTTTTGTAATTATCGCTCATGTATTAATTCGGAATTCAAAATAAGAAACGGAAAGACATCAAAAGAAGCAACAACTTCATACATCGATTTACAGGACGTTATGCACATATAAAATGTATTAATAATTAATGATCGTCATGATCGAATACATAAATATTTTGTATTATGTTATTCAAAAGAATAAGCTTCAGTGGATATCGATTTTATGTTTTTATATTTTATAGTTTGGAATATAGAAATAATTAACATTATAAAAAAGTGAAGACAGAGAGAAATAAGTATTTTAAAACAAAACAATAAACAACGCAGTATTCATTTCTCGATAATATTTTTATAATTTTATATTTATATTTTTCTAAGACTCTACTTTGCAACGATCATTATTAGCGTTCTACTAAGCGATAACTACTAAATATCATTTAAAGATTAACACAATTGTACACTCCTAACATGAATGAGAAATGTATAGTTAACAATAACATTCTGTAGCGTTCCCAATTTCCTCAGCCTTCTTATCTCATATACATAATTCATTTCACTGATTGTGGAGACTTTGAAACATGATTAAATGGTTTTTACCGTACTTCACATCACTCTCGCATGTCCAGCAGCAGGGATTTGTAGTTTCAATGATTGAATTGTTGGCGGCGGTGTTAAGGGTCAACCGAAGCGTGACCGTTCTCTTGATGCCCATTTTCTTCATGCCCATTTAGCTCAAGAATTTGCTTCGGAGTCGTGTCGACGCAAATGTTGAAAGCCTTTCGAATCTCTTCTGGATTCTTACCCCTGATCATTGTGTCCGCTATAGTTTGGGTAGCCATATCCAGCAAAGTCTTAATGTCCAAGTAGTTGGCGGACTAGAGACAGAAATGTTGAGTTGATGAATTATGTATATTTTCATATCGTTCGAAAATAGAATATAGATTTTGATAGGATACGTACCAAAGTAATAGCGAAGAGAACCTCCTTGTTCACATCCAAGAACTTCCTGTCCCATTCACTAAAAACAACTTGGCTCCGAAGTCCTTTCATACGTCTTTCCTCTTCCTCACTTTCATCGGTCCCTAGATGATCATCTTTGTGATATTCGAGCCACTGACAAACCAGTTCGAGAATGCAAGAAGGAACGTTGGGTAACGGAATTTCGTCCTCATCCTCTGTCTCTGCACCAAGGTCATCCAGCATAGTTCGTAGTGTTAACGAGCATTTAGCGGCCTCAACCGATAGCCGGAATCTGTCACCATCTCCACTTCGAACTGTAATCTTTCTCTCCGTCATTTTCCTATAATTGGAAGAAATAATTGAAATAATAATTTTAATCGTCCAACTTGTAGAAAATCATCTCTATGAAAAAGTGACAACGAAACAAAAATTTTAATTGGGAACAACCTTTGTGAAAGTTGACGACAATTGTATACTTTTATTTAGTATCGCAAAGAGAGAAAATTTAATTGTCACTATGTGAAATCAAAAAACTCTTTCTATCTCTCTTATTATTCCAGTAGGAGTAAGAAGCTTTTGTTTTCTTGTTGCCACCACGCAGATATGGGAAATGAATGGGAGGTAAAAGAGAGAACAAGAGAAAGAAAGTGAAATGTTGCATGCACAGCACATATCACTACTCTACTTCTCCACACGGAGTCAAACGCAATAAAAGTAACCTTGTGGGCAATCTGAAACAGGAAAAGAAAAGCCTTAAACTAGATCAAGATGGAACTTTACATCTTTCTTCATTCTTGCCTACTTGCAATTACGGGGATTGCAAATTTCACGTGCGGACCTGGCGCTATTTTTATTTTAGAGGTTATTGATGAAACAATTTTAATTTTAATTCAAAAATTCTTTTAACGGGGGTAGTTCAGCATTCGGGTGCCTTCATAATTCGACTTCCATTAAAGTTATCTCCATTTCAGTGTAATTCTGTACCGAGAATTTAAAAAATTCTGGCCTAAGCCCCTCAAAGGTTCATAGTGTTATTCCCAAATTTGTCTTCCTACATAATAACCAACCGTCTATGAGAGGATGATTTAATTGAAATGCACAAACAAGAATTGCTTAGATGCTGCCGGTATTGAATAACTTTTCTTTAAAACAAATATTTTTTTAGCATTTTAGCACAGCAATATTTGTATTCTTTTATTCTGAATAATAAGGCATTCACGAATATTTCTTTAAACTTTGCGTTTACAATAATTATATTTTCATAAGTAATTGTGTTCTCACATTCAACATTATATACTGATTAAACGTGTTCATAATTATATGATGTAGGTGTTATTAATGTAAACATCAAACATTAGATACCTGTAAGTTAGCGAAGGGCACTTAACTCAAATACGCGGAGTAAGGGTTACTTGACTGAGTCACAGTTATCATTAGTCGGTGGTTGCCCACTTTTGGGTCAAAAGGATTATCGGTTCGGATTACTCGTAGTCGGTGAATTAGAACATGAACATACCGATATAATGTATGAGCTCACACCGGCCACACAGTTAATAGAAATTGTGTAAACAACGATCTTCTATTAAATGATCCACATATTCCCATTGGAACAATCTGGAAAGATATTTCCCCTTAGATGCAGTTTCAAATTGAAACTTTCAATTGGAGCTGGGCTTTTCTTTAGTCTATAATCGCAGTATTTATATAACATTTGAAGACACACATTAACGTCCTGACCGAATTTTAAGATTTTGATACCATTAAAAGTTCTGGTCATTTTCATGATTTTAACGCCCATTAGAAAGATGATAAAAGTTAGCTGTTTTCTGAACTCTAACATCAGTGACAATTCCCTCACAAATAAATAATATGTAAAATTATCTTAAGTTTGTATATTTTAAATACAACTATTAAAAACTTCAACACCGCTACTTAAATTTTGATAGTTAAAAACGTTAAGAAAACAGCTCATGCTTGTCTTCTTTCTAATGATCGGCGCTAAAATCGGTTTGTTGAAAGTTGAGAAATATGGAGTTTACTACAGACAAACTCCCATTTACCCCGTGCTTTAAAATATCATAAAAATGACCTGAACTTTTTATTGTATCACAATTTTTGAATTCGGTTGAAAAGTTAATGTGCGCAAATTCTGTAATTATGAACTAAAATGAAAATAGCCCCACTCCAATTGAAACTGCATACCTCCATTTAATAGATGACATGGTACATGGTGATTACATCTTCGTAAAATTGACCAGCCATTGGCTGATGGTAGCTAGCTTGTTCGTTAATACAACGCCATCCCATGTCATCAGCTCGATTGATATAAGTTTCTTCTACAAAGGATTTTTAAACGGTTTTCCGTAAGCATCTCAAAGCATTTTATGCAAGTCAATGTTAAGTCAGACACAAATGTCAACTTTTAGTATTCATGTGAACCTATTGGCTCAGGCCCTTGTAATTACTTTCTGATAATCAAGTATTCTTTCATTATATTTAGCCATATAATAATAAACAGCCTAAGAATGAAAAGTTATATAATAAAAGTTTTTTAAGAAAGATCCTTCTAAAAGATATGCCACATATGTAGTAGTTTTACGCCGAGCCGTAAAATGAATTCAGTGGCAAAGCATATTTAAGACAAAGAATATTGCATATATTATGCATCAGAGAAAGCGATTTAAGAACATAAAACAATTAAATTCTCTTTCTGTGCCGTTGCCTGCGAATTGCCCTTTTTGCAAATTGACCTTATGCAGATAACCCTTCGCACTAATTGCTCTATGTCGATAATGCCCTTAATTAAAATTGCCCTTCGTTACTGAAATTAAATTTCCATGAAAGCTTTGTTACAAAAGCATTCAGTTTTCATACGTTTTGTATTAATCGTATACTCTTTGGTAATACACCCAGTGACCCAATAACTTGTAAAAATACCTCCTAAACTTCTTTAGTAAAAGTCAAATAAAACAATTAAAAAACATCTTATATATTGAATGTGCAAGTTTTATAGAATTAGCCCCTAATTTGCATTTTCAAAATTTTGAAAAATTTAAATTGTAAATTATTTAAAATATTGCTAAGGATTACATACGTTACAGTTACACGTTTAAAGTAAGATTGAGCTACTCCTATTAAATAGTCAATCAATGCCCGTTTATTAAAATCTCCACATCTTAGGACATTACATTGAGGAATAAGAAATAAAAATCTTAAAACATTACTGGTAACATAAGGCATTTGCTTAAGTTCATCAAAAGTATTGGAGTGTATTGAATGCACATTGCACATCCTATTTAAGGAATGCATATTAAATAATAAAATTTATTTTCAGTATGAAGTGCAGTGTGTTTTATTAACAAAGGGCAATTAGCTTCCAGGGAAGTTTGGATGAAGGATACGTAGAACAATAAAAGGTAGCCTGTGCAAAGAACAGTTTGCAAAAAGAGCAAATTCGCCTAGACCCTTCTGTCCAGCTCAAAAGTGGAGAGAGAAAGACAGACATGGACAATGATCATCATTGATGATTCATTAATCATGCAATCAATGGGCATGCATTCGTACGATCTTATAAAGATATGCAAGTGGATGCCCGAGAATTTCGAGAAAGCCCACATATAATGCTAAAAAGTGAAGATGAAAGGCTAAAAAGTGAGAATCGATTCTTCTAGATATTGAAAATGGTGGCGATCCATTAAACACTTCCTGGCAATGAGACAAAGTCGGTTTTTGCTTTTACAACCGTTTTTGTAACCGTTAAGAAGTGACGGTTAATTATAAGCCTTAGCTTATCCGTTTACATACACAATCCCCGAAAACCGTGACACGTGAACGGAGATACAGCCGGACGGCCAAACCGTCGAACATTCTTACAAAAGCCAAAAGCATAAGCTGAAATTCCATTTGAGCTATCTACGAGCAAATGAGACGAGGAGTAAAAGCACTTACCCCAGAATGTACATGGGAATATGGACGTAATATAGCAGCAACTGAATGAACCTCCCCCAAAACAATCCAATTTTTATACATTCCCCTTTCCATTTTCCCAACAAATATATAATAATCATAATATAATCTCTCCTCAGTAGTAGAAGTAGAAACCAAAGAGCCACCAAGGCACTGAAGCAACAACAACAATGCATAATATTTTTTACATAACAAAATGCGAATTTTGTGAATGTGTCATAATGGTCGTCGTCGTGCCGTTCTACCGTTGCAATGGCATGATGATGGTGAGGCGAATGCCAATGCCACCCTGCTTGATTGAAGTTGAGTCTTGTGTGGAGTTAAAAAGTCCGATCCGATCTACAATCCTTTTATCCCACTGAAGTTCAGTGACTGAACTGTAGAAATAAATAGACAGAATGAAAAGATGAAAACCTCAAGGAATGAATGCCTCTGATCATATTATTCTGCTGATCTGAAGATGATCGTGGTATATGAATAACGAATGACTAATGTATAATACATACAAATTGTATGATACAATGGCGGCGTGGTAGTGGTAGGTTGATGTATTGTATTTATTAGAATGGAATTGCCTACAGTGCATAAAACAAGTATTTAAAAACTCTGTATAAAGCATGTATAGATTTACACTGTATTATTGCAACCAGGAAATTTTGTTACAGAACTGCGTGCGAGTTTGAAGGTAAGGTTTTGAATCTTCATTAGAAAAGAATTATATAATGAAAAATATGAAATGAAGACCAAATGATACGAGAAAGTGAAGTATTTATTCTCAAAATGATTTGAGTTTGAATTGAATTGAAAGCAGTGTGAAATGTGAATGTCGCCATTATGTGGATTTACACGATTTTATGACGATAGTAAGTAGTGAAAATCATTATTGTCTTTAGATTTGCTTCGTTGTATCCATTCATTGAATAGAAGGTATCAAATAATAGGGAAAATTGAAGTTGTATGTTATTTTTTTGTTATGCGTTGTGTATGCAAATACTACTCGATTGACTTGACCAAAAAACTAGGACGACCGCAACTCTAAGCTACAAGCGAAGTGGAAGGAAAAAGAATATGTAAGAATGGGTTTATGTTGTTGGGTTGGGAGGGATAGGGATAGACTGAATTGAATTGATTACTTCTTCTTATTGCCACTATTACTTACTTTGTATTTTTACTTGCAGGAAAGTTGTAACTGTAAGCAGTAAGTTGCACGTAGGCAGCTTCTGCTTCTGCCCTTTCCTATGTACTTTTTCAAGCAAAGGCCTCCTTTCGTTGAAAAAGCAGTCTTTCTTTATTACATTTACTATATCTTCTCATTTGTATTTGTAATAACAAGAACAACCACCTATAATGAAATGTTTACACGGTTGAAGTAAGGCTAAATGACGCCAATTGTAAGATTGTCTTGGTGTAAAACTACGTCAACTCACAACTGTATCTGGTCTTGGCATGCTTTGAGTTTTAAAATATTTTAGGTACTTGGAATTTTCCAACGTGCGTATCCTCATTTAATGTTGTTGTCCATAATTATTCATAACATCGTTAAAACCATAATGTGTAAAAGTCTCTAAAATCGATAAGATCAAAATAAAAAGTACAGATTCAGATCCACATGCAAAAATCGGATCATCGCAAGATCGGGTCACAATTACGTATAATAAATAAAAGACAAGAAACCATAAACATTGGGAGACGCATGCAGAATATGTCTTAATTTTAATTAACTAAATGTACAATAATACCAAATCGATTATTGCGTGTGCTGTGCTCGCAGCTCCCCTGCACACACAATGTATGAGACTGCTTGTCTTGCTGTAAGAGAAGCTCGCTGCGCGCGAACTTTGACCTCAACAAGGCTCAAGGCTCCAGAATAATCCGTCCGGATTTCGCCATGGTTAAATGTTCAGCCCCAAAATGCAATACAATCTGTCTACTCAAAAATATTTCAATGTTAAAAAAAGGCATAAACTGATTGATGACACACGACATTTATAACTATACCTACATACATACATAATAACCTTTGACCTATAGTAAGAAAACGTACATGGTCCTGTTGTTGCGACAACCTTAAAAAGAGCAAAACACCCCTTTTCTAATCACTGCATTGCCGGTGCTACGAGGAGGTGTTTCTCGAAACGCTGGCAGCCAGCCGTAATGAAATAGAATAGAAAGAGCGAACAGAATGCATTACTAAGATGTAAGAGTTGGGACAGGACAGAATACAATGCAATGTGTGGTATATGGCTGGCTGTGTCATGAGGTCGGTCAATGTAAAAGTTGAATTGTTGTTGGAATTTTTATATATACATAATATGTGGTTCGTTCAGTTCGTTCTCGTTGTGTTTCTAATTTTCTATCATTTTTATATTACTATAATAGAGAAGAGGAGGTTTATGTAAGGTTTTCTTTCGGGTTTTGTGTATTTACAAACTACAAACATGATATTTACACATTCTACTTTTTCCTCCATTCTTCGTTCAGTTCCTTGAATAGAAGCTGAATTGCTGAATGAGAGGGTGTCTGTCTGGGAGCATGGGAATGACGATGACATGACATGAATGCTTCTGCTTTCGCTGTGGTTAACTAAAGCAATACTGTGAAATAGCTGTGTGTATGCGTAAAGCTGCAAAAATCGTACATTGCATTTTGTAGTTGAGGAGGAATCGAGGAGTGAGTGTGTCCATGCATTAGATGGATAGTTAGAGGAATTAGTGCTTTCGCAGCCTCCATTCTGCACAATAGAATTCACCCGTTCGCTTGTTGGCTCGTGTGTGTGCTGCTATGTATTTTATTTCATTCAATTCCTTTTAATGGCTTTTTTAGTCTTGTTCAAGTTCTCCAACACTTTTTAATAACACTTCATGCCAATAATAAAAAAAATACTCTTAAAAATATTCTCTCTGCTCTCTTCTCTCTCTCCCTCTGAGTAGCTGGTCTTTCTGAACAAGTTCGGACTGATCGAAATCATCGTCGGAAACTGAGTTCTCAAGTTCTGAAGTTAAAGTTCGTTTTCGAAAAAGTTTCCTCAGTGAAACTCAAACAACTGTTTTATTATAGCCTCACGTAATGAAGGCGTCAAATATGAAGCCGAAGGGGCAACGGCCCCACACCAATAAGCAGTAAGTTTGTCATTTTAAGAAAATATTATTATTCAATTATTAATATATTTTAATTATTAATATGAGTTGTAAGTATGAATAATGTTTAAAAATGCGAATCCCCAAATCTTCCGTCGACATTTTCAACTTGGGAGAATTGTTTAAAAAAATGATTTTTAAAAAATTAGAATTGACGGGAAAGGGAAGTCAGATGACCCGTATTTCAATTACAACATGACCATCTTAGTTGGATGCTCTGCAGAAGTTACAACTCGAGACGGAGAAGTTTATGAAGGCATTTATGTCGCATTTTCGCAAGCCATGGAAATTTTGTTGGAGGCAGCACATCTTGTAACATCAGATAGTAAAGAAGATACATCGATCGAGAAGCATTTTGACGTATTAGTCATTCCGAGTGAAAAGGTAAATAACAATTCCATGCTATTACTGTGAAGTGAGTAATTAATGGTTTTAATTTTAGACCTTTTACTGTGCTTCTTTTCTTGCGTTTAGGTTCTGTCTATGAAGTGCGTTAACGCGGACTTGACATATCCGACGCGGGAATTTGCTACGGACACAGCTATAAGCAGTTCTCGAGGTGGTTCGATGCGGGATAAGGAATTAACGCCGTGGGATGGTTCTGATGAAACCCCGGAAGAATTGGGGTCATTAGAAACTGGATCTGGAAATGCGGTAATAGATCTTGAAATTAGCCCTGCAATTCCCATTGCAATACCTGAAAGTCGGCGAAGTCCAAAGTCAAAAAGTAAACAACAGCAAATAGAGGACGTTCCACGTAAAAGACAAAAAGTATATGCAGCTAAAACTCACGTCAGCGATAAGCTGAAAGCAAAGGCTGAAGGAGATGGCCCTCTTATAGGAGCGCTCGGGGTAGGTGAGAAACAAGATCTTCGAAAGAACAGAAATGAAGCAGCGTTTAGGAGTGTTCAAACTCAAACAGAATGGGAAGATGACTGGCAATGCCAAGGTGAAAGACAATGGGACGGTGAAAGGCAATGGCAAGATGAAAGACAATGGCAAGATGAAAGACAATGGCAAGGTGAAAGGCAATGGGACGATGACAGGCAATGGGACGATGAAAGGCAATGGCAAGGTGAAAGGCAATGGCAAGGTGAAAGGCAATGGGACGATGAAAGGCAATGGGGGGAATATGATTGGCAACGGGGGGACGATGACTGGCAAGAGGGGGACGATGACTGGCAAGAGGGGGAAGGTAACTTGCAAGGGGGGGAAGATGACAGGCAAAGACAAGATGACTATGACAGGCGAAGACAAGATGACTATTACAGGCAAAGACAAGATAACTATGACAGGCAAAGACAAGATGACTATGACAGGCGAAGACAAGATGACTATTACAGGCAAAGACAAGATGACTATGACAGACAAAGACAAGATGACTATGACTGGCAAAGACAAGATGACTATGACAGACAAAGACAAGATGACTATGACTGGCAAAGACAAGATGACTATGACAGACAAAGACAACATGACTATGACTGGCAAAGACAAGATGACTATGACTGGCAAAGACAAGATGACTATGACAGACAAAGACAACATGACTATGACAGGCAAAGACAACATGACTATGACTGGCAAAGACAAGAAGATTATGACTGGCAAAGTACAAGAAGATTATGACTGGCAAAGACAAGAAGACTATGACTGGCAAAGACAAGAAGATTATGACTGGCAAAGACAAGAAGATTATGACTGGCAAAGACAAGAAGACTATGACTGGCAAAGGGAAGGTCACTGGCAAAGCGAAGATTCGGACTCTGACTCCTCTGGTTACTCTGGTAGGCGTCGACACAGTTCGGGATATGAGAGCCTTGTGTTTATAAACTCTCAATACTCAGCGGAAGAAGTCCATGCTTTGCTTGATTATGTCCCCCCGAGCAGTTCATCGGATCAGTGTCAAGTTCCAGTAGAATTGCCTGGTCTCCGTGATATAAGTTTTCATGATCTCCAATGCTCTACGGTTGAAAATGTAAGCCAGTAGAGTTGCAGACACTGAGTCAGAATCTTTGACAATACTATTAAAGCTGAAGAAATTGGTAACATTTTAATATCAGGAAGTTTATCTTAATTCAGTTTCAGTACTAGTTTCAGTAGAGCTAGTACTGAAACTGAATAATACTTCGTATTACGTACAGTTCAATTTGTTTTTTTTTTTTTGAATAAATCTATTAAATTTTGCTTGTTGATATATCTACTACAAAATGGTTACTCTAATATGGTTTCTTTTCTACTTGCTCTTTTCTTTGCAGAACGGATGGGAAGCGAAAGACATGTTTAAGAAGAACGAAGAAAAATACGGTGTCGTGTCTTCATTTAACCACGACCTCAGTGGGTATACCACTCAGGTCGATAAGAACGATACAGAGTTTAAGCGATTGGAAGAGCAAGCAAATCAGATTGCAACTGAGATTGAGAAGGGGACTGCATCATGGGAGCGAACGCAGGCAGAAAACGGGGATGAAGAAGAAGCATTTTCTGCGGTTGTTCGTCCTCAACGCAACAACGCTACGAACAGTACCGTCAACAATAACTATAATAATAACACCAGCTCTGTGGCGTAAGTTACAAAGCATTATTTCTGACTAAACGTCCCTGCCGGGTACTTTTAATCACCTAAATTAATTTGGTGTACTCTGTTTTAAAGGAGAAATGATAAGTATATACCTCCGTCGAGACGGCAGCCTAATATGCAAAGTGCTCCACCCCCAACACAACCTCACACACAGCCCCATCCACAACCTCCTCCGCCTACGAACAATAATGGACCATCGCACAACACAAACAACAATAGCAGCGGAATTGCCCGGAAGCCAATGTACAATCAAAATCAAAACCCTCGTAATACTTATGGCCCACCCCCTAATGTAGTCTATCACCAGGACCGACGCAACTTTGACAGCAGACGTGCTCCACCGCCAAATCAGTACGGCAATTCAGCAGGTCATGGAGATGTTCGTCGACCACCTCCAGAAGACAGTGGACCACGCCCTCAACGAATAAACAAAGTGCCGTTGGATCGAAAAGGTAAGCATGACAAACGCTTGAAACTTGCTTGCAGTTAGTGTTGAAATAAGAAATCGAGTTACCAGTTACCTCATTGCATTGGTTGCGTTGGCATTTGATTACGTTTCAGATCCAACCAAGTTGAAAGAATTCGGCAATAATTTTAGACTACAACAAGGGCCCGAGCCGCCGCAATTAAGGCGACCTCCGCCAGGCAACCCTCCTCCTCAGCAGGTAGGAGTGCCGCCTCATAATTTAGCTACAAACTCTGCGTCAGCAGCAAGAAATCCAAGTCCGCCAAGTGCAACTGTTTCGATCTCTTCCAATAAAAATAAAAAGGAGGAGTCTCCGGGCCCCTTACCACCATTAATTCCTCCCAGCAGTGCAGCAGCTGAGCCTAATTCCGCACCACCAGAGTCGACTCCTTTAGTTACTTCTAATTCAGCAGCCAATAGCACTACAAGCAGTGCTGTGCCCACCAGTGCGACACCCAAAACCCCAACTGTTGCAAATGTTTCCGCTAGCGAAAGTACTCCAACGAGTACGAGTAGCATGACAAGCCCCGCTTCCTCAGATAATCAGACACCTAGTTCTACTGGTGACTCGAAATCTGCGGAGGCGGACAACAAGAAGCAATTCAAGTTCAACCCCAATGCGAAGGAATTTAATCCATCAAAATTCGCTTCGGTGTGTTTGTGGTCTCTTTGTCGTACATATTTTTTGGAATACTGGAATACATGTTTGCCTCACATTTCCTTGACACGTTCCCCATTCGCACGTAGTAGGGTTTGATAATAGGGTTTGAAAGTGTTTGTCTATGATATTTCAGAGGTCACCCAGCACTCCTCCTCGTCCGCCGAGTACGCCTGCTACAGCTGCTCCTCCACCAGTAATGGCAGCATCAGCTATTCATCCATATATGCCTATTTCAATGCCCCCTGCATTGTTGTATGCCCCAGCAGCGCAGCCCTATGCTCAAGCTGCACTAACCCCTTCCTCTAATTCTTCCACCTCGTCGTGCGTAACAACTCCACGCCACGGGGGCCACAATAGAAAAGGTTTGTGCTTATAAATCATGGAGTCTCCCGTCCTCCTTAGATCTTTTAAAATCTAACGGAGAGCTGCTTGGACTTTTTTGCTTTGGGCAGCTTTTAATTTTTGTTTTATATCGGCTTTCAATTCCAACATCCTTGGTTTAGTAGGGAAATCGCTGTGTAATTTATTCCTGTAGGGAAATAGGTTGTAGGTTGTTGGTGTAGGTTAAATAACGGATTTTTTGTTTTCTCGATACTCTGATATTTTTATTATAATTAAAAGACTGTATAATTTTATGTTTGCAGGTGGTATGGTGGGTATTCCACCACGCAATGAAATGACACCTCCAATCCAAATGACAACTGGACCACCTATATTGGCACCAGCCACAGCCATTCAAGCGGGGCCTCCGCATGCCCATGCCCAATATTTCGTCTCCCAGCCACCTTACCCAGTGAGTTTCCAAATACTTTAAAACTTACTTTACAAATTGCAATATTGCATTTATTACAAGATTAATTATTGAGAATATCTGTGCTGGGCTTTCCACAGGTAATGCGTGTCGGAGTCGTGCCGCAAGGCGTAATGCCGGTTTTCCCAGCAGCAGAAGGAGCGGGGGGAGCGCAAATTCATCAGCAAATGCACTACTTAGCCCCTAATGGAGGAAATCCTCAGAATAATCCTGGTCACCAACCGAACAACGCCCAACTATCAAATCCGAATGCTCCAACGTACGTTATGTCGAATCTACATATCTCACTTGATATGATTTAATTATTGAATTTTCATAAACTATTTAACTGTCTGGTATCCACAGGAGTGTCGTACGATCGAACGGTCATGGATACAGTCAAGCAGGCGGTAGTCACAGTGGTACACACAGTCACCACATGGGTTATCCTATAGTGGGACTTCCTGTAGCGTATGGATTTCCTAATGCGCCTAACGTAATACAACTCCCCTATGTTCCCCACCAACACATGGGACAAGACAGGGGCGATTGACTGAAGAAGTAACTTGGTTTGTCCACTAGAGATCTGCATAACGCAGGAAAGATTGGAAAGTTTAATCCAAATTCAGTTCGTTTTACATTTTGGAGTTATTTATAGAATCAATTTGTAGTTGTAATTTTTCAGTTGATAAAATCAAAATTAAAATCAGTCCATTTCTGATGGTGCGGCTACACAAATTTCTTTGTATGTTAATGCGATTTTCAGGGAAAAAGTTGCGTGCAAGTAACTGTGAAGCAGCAAAAATGCACAATCACAAAAATTTACTCAATTAGGCTGGACTAGAAAATGACATTGAAAAAGCAAAAAGTTTGTTGGTTCCATTTTTACTTTCCTGTGTTTTTAAATATGTAGATTCCTAGAGTTAAAAATGAGTCGCAGCGGCAGGGCGACTGCTATGTGCGTGCTAGCTTACAGTTGCATGCTGTGACTCCTGAGGAACGAACTACTTAAATTAGTATATTATTATGTTATCAATGCAGTAAAAATCTAGTAGGTTCCATGTGACAGTGGAATCTTGGACAGAAGGGAGATACAGTAAAAAAGTTACTTTCATTCGCGTCAGTGGACAAACTTGTTTCGAAAAGTAGCTTACTTATTGTGTATATATTTCGTACGCATTCTCGTCCTGACGTGATAGTGATAACCACTCAAATCCAGTCATCGTGTTAGTGTCGCACAATGAGATAAGGCAAACATGCCCTTCTGTCGTGCCTCGGTTTTTTTACTTTACGTGATATTTATTAAAGTGTGCAACTGAAAGGAGTTCTTTCTTCCCTTCCCTTCATTTGCTTAACTTTCACATTTTAGTTCAAAAGGAAGGGAATACAAGGGAAATGAAATTTACATACTTTACCACATCAATAAAATTCAAAAGAGAAATAAGATCCCTTTGGTAAAATCAAACTCTGAGAATTGTTTTCCAGTGACGTTGTATGTGTGTTAACGGCACGGAGCGGAGCAGAAATTGAATAAAAAAAGGGCATGAAAGAAAGTTGAATTGGAAGTATGAAAAAATGTGTGTTTTTGTGTGAATGTCTCCATAATTATTTCTTTCCCTGTAATAATACATTACATTTATTGCCACATATTGCCTCCTTTCTACAGCCAGTCGCTACATTTATCACATACTTTGTTTTGTTCAATGTCATTCATTTAGTGTTACTTATCATTACTTCGTTGTCTTTTCACCCAAGTTCCAGCGTAGCCTCATTCATTCATTTCATTCATCTGATCATCACATCCTTTCCAGCCGCCCCACACTCTGGTCCAATGCATTATGGTAATTCTCAAAATTCCTTTTGAATTTGAACGCCATCCACAATAATTATCTTCTAAGGGTGGTTATTATTAGTATCATTAGTATCATGTGTTCATTTAATGGCGTCAAAGCTCACATACCGTGATTTTATCAATTATAGCTCTGCAGTCGCCATTTTTTCATGATGTATTATCAAATTAATTTAACATTTAAATCACGGACTTGTTATAAGTCCAAAACATTACATAATATGACTTTCCGGCTTTATTTTTCGCAACTTTTTAGTTGTATACTTTAGCGCCATTTATCGAAATAACTACATAAATCATAACTTAAATGTTAAAAATCACAGGGTACCCGTATCTCATTTTGTTCACAAGTGTTCGCTTAGCTGGTACTGTCTTGTGAAAGCCAATAAAAAGTTTTATTTACTAGTGTTGATTGCAGCTGCAGGTAAATGGTGAAAATTTAGACAGAAAGTTGAAAAATTCTACACTCAATATATTATAAAACGTAAATTTCATATTATTTTAACAATCCATGATATCCAAATTGTAAAGAAAATAAAACACTGCTTAATAGAGTAATTTTTTGACGATACAGTTAAAAGCTTGAGTTATTCAAAAATATTGTTTTTCACAATTTAATTTATTTCTGTTGCAATTTTGTATTTTATTCAATTCCTTATATAAACCTATAAAGTTTTGACCTAATCTGATTTTTGATAAAAATTTCCTATCCTGAATTACAATGTGCGCCCCCACGGTCCTGCTCATTACAAGATGAAGCAGTAAAAGTGAGCTTAGTTCTTGTATTCTGTTGTACTTTCTCGCTCTGCCGAAAACTTTTCTCATTCAGAAAGATGTCGATGCATGATGAATTCATTGATGATGTTTGCCAAATTGCGACATTGACGCATTATGAAAAGTATGCTACGGGTATTGGGTAAGAAGTTCGCACTGTGAACGTGAACGCATTCAACATGAAAGTTATCAGAGTGCACTGCTGCAGTGTAGTGTACAGTGTAGTGTAGTACACACCATATGAGATGCACTTCTATCGCTCAACTGAAGCAAATTCTTGCATTGTTTCTATTTTTCGCCACCTATTCCTCCACATGTTAGTTGGCGCTATGTGCGCTTTCCCAGAAGAACTAACTGATGGAAGAATTTGCTTCATTTGAGCGTATGACTTCCATCCAGTCGCAGACTGCAGTCGAGTCCACAGTGTCCCTCATCCTTGATTTGTCTACGTCTAAATCGTGTTGTGTTGCTGCTATACACCTAAAACTTGACTTGTTAAAGTCTTCGATGAAGATCGGGACTCACGATTCGTAATTATTTTTTTGATTGAGATGGAATTTAAAGTAAACTGGTTAACTGTTGTTGAATTTAATAGAGGCCTACTTTGAGGAGGTGTACACAAGTAAGTGAGTGGTGACAGGGTGACACGTCACACGTAATTGTCAAGATGGGAGAAACAGCGAAGGAGCCAGAGATTTGCGGATTTCTGTATAAGTGGACCAATTACCTGAGAGGTTATCAGAAACGGTGGTTTGTATTGCAAAATGGACTCCTGTCGTACTATCGGAGCCAGTCAGAAATGTCTCACACCTGTCGAGGGGCAATCAGCTTGCATGGTGCACTTATCTACACGGAGGACTCGTGTAACCTTGTCGTCTCGACGAATGGAGGCACTCAGACATTTCACTTGCGTGCACAGTCAGAGGTGGAGAGACAACGCTGGGTCACATCACTGGAGCTTGCGAAAGCGAAAGCCATTCGAATGATGGAGTCGGAGGAGGAGGAGGAAATGGAAGAAGTCTCAACACCGATTGACAGCCATGAAGTAACTAACGTCTTTAAAATGCTGAATGCCAAATTAGACGACTTGCAAACTTGTTGCGAATTGATTCACAAACACGGGAATTCTCTAACGAAAGCATTGAGTGAGCTCGAGAGCATGGATAGCCACCAGGATATGTCAGCCAAAGTGAAGCAAGTCAATGAGCGTGCAACTCTCTATCGAATCACTTCAACTGCAATGATTAATGCTTGCGCGGAATATGCTAAAGCTGCTCAAAATCAAGGAAAGAAGTGGCAGAAGGCCATTCAGTTTGAAAAGGATCAACGAATCAAGCTCGAGAAAATGGTGGAGGAACTCGCTCAACAGCATCGTAAGTTAGAGGAAGCTGCGGCGGTCGCTGCTCATCCGCAGCAACAAGGCGTGACTAAGACAAAGAGTAAGGGAAGGATGAATGTTTCAATCCAAGGGTCTGTCCAGTCTGACGAAGATGACGAGACCGTCTACTATGATGCTGTAGAAACGTCAGAGAATGCGAATGAGTTCATGGTCGACGTGCCTATTTCTCAACATCGACGAACATCCAGTGGAATCAGCGTCGATTCTCAGAAATCGGAAGGTGGTCGACAGTCAGATTCTAGTAGTGATGCTGAAGAAAACAATCAGGGTGCTAGTCAGTCTGTGCGGTGTATTCGATCTAAGGTAAAAATTAAAAAATTCTTCTTTTTTTTGGGGAGTTTAGTCAGGGGTGATATTTGGTGAAAGTTGACGTTATTTTTTGTTTACAGTCAAACATTTGTGCACCGAATGACGATAGTAGAATGGTTGATGGAAGGGTTGCCATTCCAGGCAACCGACGAGTTCGTCGCATGCGACTCCCGGAGCAGAAACCTAATTATCCATTGAATTTATGGAGTATCATGAAAAATTGTATTGGGAAGGATTTAACTAAGATCCCGATGCCTGTGAACTTTTCGGAACCTTTGTCCATGCTTCAACGATTGACTGAAGATTTTGAATACAGTGACATTTTGGACCGAGCGGCCCAATGTACAGATTCTTGCGAACAGTTAAGTTACGTGGCTGCCTTCACAGTATCTGCTTACGCAACAACTTCGGTAATTTCACACTTTTTTATTAAATGACGTTCAATAAAGTTACAACATTAACAGTTAAACATTGACTTGTATAAAATGCATTTGCTTTCAGGTACGCACGGGAAAGCCATTTAATCCTTTGTTAGGAGAGACTTATGAATGTGATCGAACTGATGACATGGGATGGCGTTGTATTAACGAACAAGTTAGCCACCATCCACCAATGGCTGCGCAATTTTGTGAAGGTCGGGGATGGAATTGCTGGCAAGAGTTCACCATGTCGTCTAAATTTAGGGGAAAATATCTCCAGATTGTTCCAATGGGAATAGCTCATTTACGGTTTAACAGCTCTGGAAACCATTACACTTGGCGGAAGGTGACCACAACTATTCACAACATTATCGTCGGGAAATTATGGGTAGACCATCACGGAGAAATGGAGATTACTAACCATATTAATGGAGATAAATGTCACTTGAAATACATCCCGTATTCCTACTTTAATCGAGATGTTCAGCGCAAGGTACACTTAAACTTTAATCTGATCGCTAATCAAATTCTCTGCTACAGCTACACCTACACGCGAAGTGTTGTTTTGGTACAAGAAATATGATAATAAAATTCTGTTGTTATGCTTACATAGGTAACTGGATGTGTGATGGATAAAGATGAAAATGTCAAGTTTGTCTTAAGTGGTACTTGGGACACCAAGATAGAGGGATGCGAGGTACTTCGTGTAAAGGAAACGGACAAGAGTGGTAAACCTACCTTCGAATTGGGGCCTTCAAAAACCTTGTGGAGCCGACGTCCGCTTCCGTGAGTTAATGCAAATTGTTACGTTACACTGATTGTGTACTTTGGTGATTTTGACAAGATAAATGAATGGTTACTTTTCAGGGATGACGGGGAAAAATATTACTTCTTCACGGAATTTGCGTGCCAACTGAATGAACCTGAGAATTCACTTGCCCCCACGGACACGCGCCTACGTCCCGATCAGCGTTTAATGGAAGAAGCCAAGTGGGATGATGCAAATGTGGAGAAAGTTCGCTTAGAAGAAAAGCAGCGTGCTCATCGCCGACGACGTGAGGTTGAAGCAGAGGCAGCAGCAAGCGAAGGTATGTTTCAAAGAAAACAATTCATTTGGAAATTATTGTTTAATGTTATAATTTTGTTTATCAAAATAGGGCGGCCATATCCACCATATGAGCCCTTATGGTTTGTCAAAGAAAAGGATCCAGTCACCGGACACGTCGTTCATGTTTTCAAGGGAGAATACTGGAAGTGTAAAGAAAAGAGTGAATGGGCAAAATGCCCCGATATATTTTAAAGTACTAATTCCACTACTGAAACTGAAACATTTTGTTAGGTTATCTTTAGAGTGGCCTCTAGGTATAAAATCCGGTAGTCTTGTCATGCTTCGTTTCAACAGAGATATCATCATTAGAGGTACATTAATGTATAATACTAAACTAATTTAGTGGCATAAAATTTATGAGTAGAAACTTGAAAATGATGAGCCTATCATGTAAAACGCTGTACTAAAAATAATGTTCTAATGTATTAAAATACACAAGGGTAATTGTGAGATGAGCCATTTGGAACAGATCAGGTTAAGGTTCATTTACTTATACTTGTTGCACCTCAGATAGAAGATTGGAAATATGATGCCGTTTCCATACCATAACCACAACTAGGAGGGTAGCAGTATAATTGGAATTTTGTTTTTATTGAACCTTGCTTGCTTTGTTGAAAATATTGGTGGTGCTGATATACACACATTACAGCGACTTATAAATTACGCAGTTTATTCTTACTGATACCTTTACTTTATTCCTTATTACTACTTTGTAATTGTATCATTAATTTTCTTGTATTGTTAAAAATTAATTATATAAATATATTGTTAAATTACAATGTACAGATTTATTTTGGATCATTCGTTTCTTTGTCCCACTTCACAAATGTCACGTTGGTCACGAAGAACTTAGGAGGATTAATTTGTAAAATATTGTGTGTTGAAGAGAGAGATTTTATGTTAATGTAGAGGTCAATCAACTGGACTTGATAATATATATTTATCATGAAGTATGGAGTTGTAATTATTTTATCATAATTATCATAGAGTAACCATTAAAAATGTATACAAGCTATTTTTTTTTGAAATACGATATTTAAAAAATATTACGACAAGTAGATATATTGATATATTTATTCATTACGCAAAGGATTAGATTCGTTTCACATATTTGAGATACAGAAGTACCTTTATTGTGTAGGTACGTTGACGCAGTAGTTGTTTGCGGTCAAATCTAGAGAACTAATTATTGCTATACTATCGGTTCACTTAAGACTTTACATTATGGTTACGATACTTATTATTATTGACTATTTTTGAAACGTCAAAATGAAAGAATCTTGAGCACATTGGCCTTGTTTTCCCTTTTTCCCACTGAAACTACAGTGAATCGCTAATCAACAAAACCAACTAACTTCAAGTAACAATCAACAATAATCGCATTATCTAGGAACGAAAGGAGACAAAGCAAACCAGAATCACAATCCGCAGTAATACTATGACAAGAACAATTACTTGCTAAAAGTTAAGTAAAATAGCGGTTATCATCGCATTCACAGCCTGCTCTCAAGCAGACGAGCTAATTCAAAACGTTACTACTATTAATTTCTTTACATTAATATATTTCTGGTAAGATGATGAAACTTGATAAATAGGATATAGGAAGAAAAAGTGATACATTACAGAATTAAACAGTAAGCTGAATTATTCTAGTAAGTCAGATATTTACGAGATGAAACTGTAATTAGATTTAAATATGCGGACAAAACTGATCTTCCTTTTCTGAGAATGAATGTAATAGCTAGTGAACATTTACAGCATAATTTATTTATTTGGAAGAACGAGGTTGCCGTATGAGTGGGTTTGAATGAATGCCATAGTTGAGAGAAAACGAGCAGTCCATCTATAAAGTAACGACAAAAGAGAGACTGTCACTATCTTGTAATTTATGCATTGTAATTTATCCATTCCCACATTGTTTTCCGTGTAGATTTTTGACAATTTTAACTGTACGCAACACCTGGTGCGCAATAGATTTTACAAAACGGCGTTGAGCATCAATTGCAATCAAATCAGGTTAAGCTGATTCAAGCAGTTCCTTTCTTAACTTTATGGTATCTATGAGTGGACAAGAGCATCATGCATGGTAATATGAATTAGGTATGTAATTGCTGTAACGATAAATTCAACAAGCATGAGTTGAAAAAACATCACAATTTTCGAACAATCACTGTACAAACAAAACTGCAATTGTTACGTTTTTCACTGCGTTTTCTTAAGTTATACATACCACTGTCTCAATTTCCAAGTCAACTTCACAAGTCAAAAGACTACTAAAGAGTATGAGCACGAAAGAGAAACATATTTGTACTATTTCATCGGATTTCACTCCGTCCGTACTACTTGACTCTTTTCCCTTTTGTTATTAAAAATCTTATGACAACAATCTAATGATACACATTTAATTGTAATGAAAACGTGTGTGTGGGATTTGACTATTCTACCGATTGAAAATGAAGAGATGAATGACTTTACTTAAAACTTTAGTTCACAACAACTGAGATCAGATCATACTGACGTCGTATCCAAGTCTTCACTTGAAATTCTTAAAACTATGAAATCTAAATATAAAGAATCAAGCGAAGAGATTAATTTTATGATTAATTATCATTATAAAAAATATACACATTGCTATAAGTTTGTGTTTGGAAGAGTCATATTTAATACATTATTGGGGATTCTGAAATTTATATGTAATGTTAAAATTTATATCATCAATAACAAAATGTTTAACAAACATTACTTGAAGGCAGGTTGACACGTTGACTTGGGTTACTCCCTACTCTAATCTTCAGAACAAGCCGTTTTCTTTATAAGTCTAACTAATATTTAGTTTTATTAAGTCAAACATTTATAATTATCAGATAATCATGAACACGTTTAATCAGTATATAGTGTGATAACACAATTACTTATGAGATAATTATTGTACACGGAAAGTTTAAAGAAATATTTGAGAATGCCTCATTATTCAGAATAAAAGAATATAAATATTGCTATGTGCTAAAATGTTACAATTATTTCTTGTAACAATACTTATTCAATATTGGCAGCGTGGCAGCATCAAAGCAATTATTGTTTGTTCATTTCAATTCAATCATACTCTCATATACAGTGTCACATTTACTATTCATCGTGAAATTTTTTTTTTTAAATTTTATTTCCTTATTTCACTATCCAATAAAAAGTGTAAGTTGTTATCCAAATATATCTCTCATAAAGTAATACAAATTCATTGCAAGTGTCATATTAATCATTGAAAAAATTAAATTTGTATTTGTACAATTCTTAATAATAGCAGTAATAATTCTATACTTTAGATACGATGTTTACAAATTATCCGTTTCGCCGATCAAATGGATTTGATCGGTGGGTTTTCAAATGACGTTTCTAAAGAAGTGATTTAAAAATGCATAACTTGTGATAACTGTGACAACTGAACAATGAATAGACGTTTTGTTAAATAAAAACACCTTTCAAATACGGACAAATGTGCAAATGTGTATTTTCATGCACTAATTTGCTAACGTTCGTACAATGAAGTGAAGCGCCATCCTACGTTCACATCAGTTTTTAGTGTAAGATTGATATAATAAAAAAAATGATTTAGTAGTGCTGCATCCCGTTACTACCCGCCGTTGTCGAAGAAATTGGGTGCATAAATACAATAAACAATCTATTTATATTAAGTAAAAAATAATCACGATTAAAAATGCAAATGAAATAGTAATTGTGGTTTAATCAAAATAGTTTTAAGCACAAATTATTGTTAAATTGTTAAATAATTTTAGTGATGCCCAAGAATGAGAACTCCAAACTGCTATTTTATATTCTACGTTATCATGATTTTTACTTCTCATAGGTGATGTCAAAAGCCTCAAAACGAGTCGATTAAATAATATTCATACTTTCGAAAGTGTGTTTCTCATACCCGTCGAGGTTTGTGGACATTGACCGTTTTTGAGTTGTAAGATGGTGAGACAAAGGGGAGAAATAACGTCCATGTGTAAAATAAGTATCGCGTATGACATCTTAATACTTGAGCGTTTTCGAATGTTTGGATTTTAAAGATTTTAAAGCATCTATTTTTCCAAGTTTGTCGATTGCTGTAGTTTAGATTTTAAAGATTACTTTATATATGCGGCATGCTATTATGTGAATCTGTACTTTCAACAAAGTTGCCACACTCATTCGAGACATATTCTCAAGTACTATTTTAAAGCAATGGTAGTGTCAATTTGTTTCTACTAGCTGTAACTATTTTCCAACAACGGGGCATAACTGACAGGCGAAAAATACAATGGAACTTCGTGAGTAGAGGAAACGTGCCAGATTTGTACTATGCAAACCCTTTTTGTACACCCACTCTCCATTGGTGAAAAGTGGAGGAGGAGGAGAAAGCTACAATAAGAACGAGATAAGTAGGAACAAGTTTCATTTTTGCTTTATAGCGCTCATATGGTCTGTCTGTCTTTGCTTTCTCTTATGCTCATCCGTCCCATTATTCCATATTCATTTAAACTCACTCTCATAGGCACCAGTGAACTGGGCAGTGTGCACACATGCCAACATCCAACATTCACATTAACATAGACCCAATTATGAGCCACCTCGGTCGCACACATCACATAATATGCAACTTACAGAAACGAAGAGAGAAAGGAGAAAGTTTCTTTTTTAAAGCTCTGGCAAGGAAAAAATGTACATGGAGAATGACAAGACAGGGAATAAAAATAAAAAATGACTGAGCTAACCATGTTTTTTAAAGAAAGAAAATCCGTGAAAGCCACTTTTTTTCAAGGGACATGAAATTATAGGGATAGGCACAGTTCTCCCCTGACTTGGTACAGTTTCTCGCAGTTATTATTACTGCTATTATTATTATTATTATTCATGGCGGTTGGTGGCATCAGCAGGAATGGAACACTAGCAGGAAGTGCCACAATAGTAGCTGTATTATGAAAGTCAAAGCAGTGTAGCAGTTACTTACTTGCACAGCCGTTTTTTTTTCTTTCTTTCTCTTTGACTGTGATGATCAGAGTATAAACATGACCAAGTAACAGTGTGTCCTGTTCAGTCACTCAGTACCATTCAGTTTGTGTCCCAGGGTTTTTCATAGGAAACGAGGCGCGTGCTTCTATGAACAATAACAACAACAACAGTGAAAGCAGAATATCGTCTTTTGCTCACTTAAAAGAGTATAAAAATTACAAATACATAATATTACAGTCTTAAACTGTTTTACAGCAGGCAAGAGGAACACTCAGTTCACTACATCATTGTCAGAGCAGGTCCTTTTGTTGTACCTTACCAATACCCTCCGCGTTTTCCCCACAGTCATCTGTTTTATAAATGAATAAAGAAATTGTAAAAGTCCTGACTCTGTACCACGTTAAAAAGCAGGTTTGAAAACGGAAGTTGAGAAGAGAGAGTAAACATCACTTGACATTCTCATCAACTCATCATGCGACAGATCAGTAGGAAAAATATTTCTTTGTACAGAACGAATTAAACAAGTTTTAGCGTAATTGCATCTGTGCAGACGTGGACTAATTTTGACTGAAACTCAAATCGCCTAATTCAGTAATGATTTTTGTATGCCTGCTAAGTTTTTAGCAGAGCAGAGAGAAAGCATTTGCACAGAGGCCTTCAATTGTCAACCAATTCTTCTAACAGCTTTTGACGAGTGTCCCTTTCCATCTCTAATTTGTTGGGTGAAAGCATCAGTAAGGTAAGATGAAAGATCACATATAAATGTACCACATGTAACGTATCCATTTTTCCACTTCATATAAGTAGGCTGCCCGTAGTCAAAAGGCCGTCACGTATCTACATTATGTAGATATCGCATTATAGTCTAAGATCTGTCTTGCTCTATCGTCTATTTCCGTTACTTTCTCCATTTTAATTTCTCTCTCCCTTTAACCCATTGTCTGTCACTCACACGTTATTGTTATGAGTCATCGCCATAACCGTATTTTTGGTGCCCAGTAAAAGCATATAAAATGGTCAGAAGCCAAATGAAAATGTCAGTTGTCATTTGTAGTGAATAGAGAAAGCATCACATATCGCTGTCCATTGAAGCAAATGTTTAACTTACCCGTTGAACCTTTGACAAAATATAATATGTAATATTGAAGGAGGAAAAATTGTAGCCAATTTATTCTGCTTTCTCTATTCACTATCATTTCATGACTGCTGCCGAGGTAGGTCATAATTTTATTGATGTTGCTACTGCTGCTACGCACACACCATCACTTTCGACGTAGCTTTCATCGAACGCAAAAATAATGGTGCGGGTGATATCTAGCGATAACGATGATTATGTTGATAGAGAAAATACATGGCTATGATGAAACACTCACCTCCGCTCTATTATACATGAGTGTGTACAGACCAGTGTTGTTAATATTCGTTACCATGACGTTGTTTACCTTCAGCTTACACTCAACTCAACCATCGCTATCAATCATACAACGTTTTCATAATGCATAGAAATCTCGAGATAAACCTGAGCTTAAGTTGGCGATCGGAATGTCGAATGTTTTCCATCAACTCTCTCATTTGTCAGCTCTTTAAATTATAATAATAATTTTTGCCCGTTTAATGTCTGATAGAGCAGGAATGCCCATTACCATTACCCACGGCCATTTGCATTTACGAGCTGCCTTTTCTTCTTCCTCCTAAACCCCTGGCATGCATGAAGAGCGTAGTAGTTAAATAACAGCTAAGTTTTACTGCTACTTTCATCCATCACATCGCAATGATCCGAAACAAAATGTTAGCTAAGAGGACTACCTCTACCACAAGATCGCCATCAAAAATGGTGTTTATTTTGCTTTCTCTGTTGCTTTCTCAGGCGCAGTCATATCTCATTGATACTGCACGCAAACCAATTTATATCAACTGCGGTTTCCAGTCTTTCTCTTAACCAGCTTTAGTTTAAAAATTAATTAATGTGAAAAGCATTTGGCTAGGGTTAAGTCAGTCTACATTGTTGTGGGAACGTATGAAAAGGCTCTTTTCTCTTGTCTAATTTCGATTGCATAATGTATACATTATGTGTAATTAATTTATATATACGCTCTCTGTGTCAATCTGCAGTGAAGCTTGATGTCACTTTTATAATTATAATCATTTTATTGCTCCAATGGCATTACTTATTATAAGTTGGACTTGGGCATATTGGCGCATATATAAATATGTATGTATACAGGATTCATTCATTAATTTGCCATTTCGACTTTACCCCAACTCAGTTCAATCTACCATCAAAACTGGCATCAGCGTAGCGTTTTTGAAAACCTATTTAGTTTTTTTTGTCAAATGGGAAAACTTTGGATATTAAAAATTAATCTAGGCTTAAGAGAAGAAAGGAGGACAGAATTAATCTAAACATGCTCCACTTTTCTTATTAACGTTTCAAATCTCAACCTGTGGTGTAAACGGAGAATGGCAAGACTAGGTATTTTAGATACACACTGCCCCACTCTTCTATCCATCTCTAAAAGTGATTAATTTTTAATATCGACTTTGTACCCTTTTGCAAGCATTCTATGTAGTACATAACAACTTATAAGGCAACTAGAACGAAATGATTTCATTAGTGCGCTTCAAGGAAAACAGCCTCGCTGCTAGAGGTTGACGACATACTTCTACATATTTCCCGACAATCACAAACTCCCTAAATCTTTTTCTGTTGAGGACTGTGGTTAACTCACAGCAAATTATGTCCCATCAAATCAAAATACGTTTCAATGCAATACATCAGTGCTATTTCATGGCCGAAGTAACCAACGCCGCATCACTCCCCACTACTCCCACTCCATTTCCACTGTTTATTGATTTATGAGCAGGGAACTGTGTGAAGCTACTTTCTCTGTCACATTTTGTGGTTAATCACATTTTGAAGTACCCATGGATAAATTTAGCCTTGTCACTCTGCCGCTTTGTCGCTCTGTTTTAACCCCTAGCACTTGGCAAGGTACTTCGTGTCAGGCTCCGTATTTTGCGAGTGTTATGCATGTAAATATTATAAAAGTTTGCACCTCAAGGACGTGTCTATGCCGTGAATAACTTATAATGTCCGCAGCATTTCACACTTTTGACGGTTATCATGAATATGTTTATGTTGTTCTTGTCCGCGCTACTGTGCTGCCCCTGCCACCAAAGGAAGTAATCTTTTCCCTACTTAGACAATCTCAAGTGGGCATTCGTTTTCTTCCAAATGGCGATAAACAATATTGATTTTATAAAGCGACAAAAAATAGTCGATACGAAAGCCAACCAAGTTGATACAAAGTTGATATAAGTATTTTGCGTTGTTGAATAAAGAGAAAAACAATTTGGTAGTTGCATCCAAGTTAAAGTTTCATGGTTTAACAGGAGAAACTTTTCTAAAACAAGCCAAGCAAGGTACCATTTCACACGCCATTCTGTTTTCTGTGGCTTTGATACAACTAAAATAATACAGGAACATTGATACAATCCCTTCCAGAAATAGCAAATAACATGTAACGTAAATACGTTATTTAATTTATTTTTATTGGATTTGTAATTCCTAAATGCGTCTAATAATTATACAAGTACAACTTTACTTTTCAGTTGTTTACCCGAAACTTTGTTTTGCGAGTATTACCCATTTATTCGTCAACAAATGTTCAGTGTGTAATCCTAATCATTAAAATCTTGGCAACCATTACACTTTTATGACTTGTTCATCCCCAGACAGACCCCGTTTTCTTTTCAAAAAACTGGAATATTTTAATATATGTTTGTTAGTTTCCCACGTATCCCCATTATCGCACATTGTGCTAAACTCGTCTAAAGTAAACGTTGATCATTATTTCGTCACATTGTATAGAAACAGAGCAGATAGAGTATGTAGCCCGGTCTTTTATTAGAGCAGTTTTCCGATGGTGATCTCTGATAATGGAAATTGTAAAGAGCAGAAAAGAACGCGGGACAGTTACCATATCGCCTCCATAAATATGTGCCTATGTACGTACACAAATACCCTTCCTTTAATGTGTTTCTCTGCCATTCACCAAAATGAGGATTTTTCTGCACAACTCGTGGATTATGGAACTTTCTCTTCCTCGTTTCTCCCAACTCTTATTCGTTCTGAAATCCGAATCCAGTTTTATGTAGCATTATGATAGAGGGCAAGGAAAACGGGAATGTTTGTTGTGATAAGAAATACAATATACAATGGAAATAAAAAATAATCACATGGAATTCTAGAAATAAGCCATACGTCTTCAGATTTTTATTCTCCCACGCCAACCCGCCGTCGCCGTCGCATTATAAGAACTCGTCCTTTAACTGTTACAGTAAACGGTATAAACTTCAATTTGGTTTTCTAACGAAATCTTACATAACGCCGAACCTATTTTTTTAACGCAGCATCGTCGTTGGAGCTAACAAGAATATAGAGATATATTTTGTACTGTTGTGTATTTCGATACCACGGTTATTACAGAGTTCACGAAAAAAATGATTTTTCTTAAGTACTCCAAACAATTCTTGTTTGTTGTTTTTATTATTACAATAATATGGTACGTCTTATTGGTAGAAAATAATTGCCATCGTTAAAACTAAAAAAGAATAGTTTCATTGCGTCCCACTGACGTCTACTCAGGGGTAAAAATAACCACAAACAAACGCAAATTGTCTGCCAGCAGGAATCATTTAATATGCTGTGGACTACTGACATGAGAAAATTGCCTTCACCAAGCCAGTGCCCAGCAAATACTTTCATTAATATTTGATTAATTTATTTAGCATTAACGAAAACATGCGTTTCGCCTTGTCACTGTTGCATGCATAACGCCCAAATACACGTGCAATTTCTTTCTTCAATTACCATTCCCAACCACAAAGATTGGTAAAGTTTATTCCGTTTTATTATCGAAAAAAATTCAGTATTATATAAAAATATTCTAACACGTAATGGCTACTCAAGTTAATTGTTTTACATTATGACTAACTGTTTACATGCTCTTTAACTCGCTTTTGAATTAAATACTAACAAGTACTCGGGTAAATAAGGTAATATTTTATCTTGAACTAGCAAAAGATAAACGACACTTTCATTTGCGATGATTTATTATTAGGTTTAAGTACAATGAGCGGGGAGGATAAAAAGCATGTGCGCGCAACGCTGCTGTAAATCTACGCTTGTTTCGTCTGTCAGACATAGATACAAAATAGCATAAAATGAGCTGCATTTAGCCTGACTTCATAATTGATCTCATTAAGATCGTTTAATTTAATAAGAAAACGCACTCATCTAAAAATCTCCTTCATCATCATTATCATGAAGGAGATCAGATAAAGAAAGGAGGACCGGAGAGACACAGAGAATTAAGTGGGAGTTGAGCACCACCTCCCCACTCGTACCCAACGGCATTTTTCATTTCACTTTTATATTGCCGTAATTTATTATTTTATCAGCCGAACTATTTCCCTTCTTGCTGTTGTAAGTACTATCGCTGATGTTGTAACATAATAGAAGGTGTAAACAATGTCAGTTTACATGTTTGCTACGTTGCTAATAAAATTATAGCATAACGCAACGAGCGGAAAGAATTTTGGTTAATTGGATGGGGTACTCTACACTGTGACGAGCATAATCTGAGAGTCCGAGAATTTAAGCTTAGGCTTTAAATAACAGGAACTTGTTAAACTAAAGTGACTTCACTTCACCTCACTATACTGCAGTCAATGCGAGGGTGCACTTACATTAAACAAGAGCAAAGTCGTAGAATCATTTTTTATCTTTCTATCTTCATGAAACTATCACGAAATAAAGGCTCGCTGCTCGCCACTTTTTTTGCTGTCTTGGGAGAGCTGAGCTTATTCAATCTCTTTGAATAGGTACTCCTCGTTTTTTGGCGTTTTGCGCATTACAATAAATTAGAATAAAAAGTCATTCTGACGGGATGTGAATTCAGAAGCCAGGTATTGTTATGGCATTTTTATACTCCGTTTACAAATAACTTTTCGTATGCCTTGCGCTCACTCATCCCAGCTCTCTATTCTGACTTATTTAAGTGCATTCATTTCTTGCTCATGCGGAGGAGAGGCACAACGAAAGCCAAAATTCCAAGGATGTGTTTTTGTACCAAAATATCTCTGCCGTTGAATTTACTGCTGTAGCAATAATTACTGCTTTATGAGAAATCATTGGAAGTGAGACTTTCTTGTTGTTGCCAGTAAGAATATCATGTTTCATTCTGAACAAGCAAATGTTGAAACACTTATCTATTAAAGATTTAATTCTACTCATATCTGTTTTACTGATGGCTTTGTATTTTATGCACTGCTCTGCTCTCCGGAGAGACACATGAATCCTATTATTTTAAAGGTAAATTTATAATTATGTTTGCATTTATGTAAAGTACAACTTTGAAACGAGGCCGTGTAAAGACTTTGAGCTTGTTTAACGTACCTTAACCACAAATTATAAACAAACCAAGACCAAATTACCAACGGCCACCACAATCAAGAAGATAGCAAAATACCAAAATAATAATTTGATGTCCTTTTGAAGGCAAATTCCCTTGATTCTATGGATGGCCAGTTCCGAGCCTCCACTGAATTTCTTTCAATCCAACAACGTCATCATATCATTAGATACTATTGTTTATCAAGTCCATTTGGAACGCAATCTCACCCTCTAACGCTTAAACTGACATTTAAAACTTAAGCAAAAGACAAGTCTCCCAAATCTAAAAACGACGTTTGTTGAACATTTGTTGAACTGAATAGAGTTAAATGACAAAGTTCATCATATGACAGACGAAGAAGAATTGGTGCATAGCGTTTGTGACAAGAACAAAAATACCACTCCGTTTCATCATTCATGACAACATTTACAACTTACAGACAATTAGCCCATTAACTTCGAGCCGAGACATAAATGTGATATGAGAGTACAAAGTCCCCATTACTCGCATGCGAAATGAATATTACGTGGAAGTGGGAGTGACTTTATGGTCAAAAATTGCAAATAATTTATTTACAGCTAATGTACACTGCGTTCCATGCAATGGTCAAAGCTGTGTATTCTTGACGTAACTGGCCTAAAAGTAGAAATTGATTCTGACATTTAAAACCAGAGGCATACGTAATACGGAATTTCAGATAACAATATTTAACTGTGAAACGAAATAGCCGAAATTAAGCAATTATTTCACTTTTACACAATTATAAATTATGATTATCATTATTTATGATTAAAAACGGCGCAATAGTTACATAAATATTAGTGCGTATTCATAAAGAGTTCAGCGTTCTCAAGTTTAGTTTCACGAAAAGCAGTACAGCAGCACAAACCAAAATCATAAATTATACCTTTAACTAATACTAATAGTTAGGGAAACAAAGCGAGCTTGCTTAATATTAACAACAGCAAATTTTTTGCAAAATATGTTAATCCTAAACGTCCGCATATCTTCTGTAGAATCTACCCATTAAATCATGTTATTATTGACCGTATCTAGGTACTTTTGAACATTCATTACTTACATAACTTACGTACATGTACATGGATAACCATTACTTAACTAATAAGGTAGCCATATTGGCAAGCCTTGCAAAAAGTATTGACAACAACGGAGTGCAGTGATGTCTACTGAAAATCATAACTAAAATTAATACTAGTTTTACGTGTAGCAATGTTGGCTGTAATTCTTGAAGTATGCATGCGAAAGGTAATATTACTCTGGTTGTAAACATTTTAGAAGTAGTTACCCAGTCACTGTATCATCATAACAAAGCAAAACACTTTTACATAGGTTTTGGGTAAAACACTGCCTATTTTTAGTTCGCAGTCGTTCGAGTGTTCCTTGTAAACTCCTTGCTTTGTTCACTTCCCTTTGATTGTCTCACCAGTGGAGCAACAGAGGATTTTGGGCACACACACAATTTAGTCAAGGACTACCGCAGAATTCTGCAGTGCACAAAAACAAATGTTTTCGTGTCGAAGTAGCAAAATCATATTATTATTAAACGACATTATCAATAACAAAAGAAGTAAAAAATAAAACTGTCATTGTCGTAGCCGACGAAGTTGTCATCAACATCGCATCGTCAAAAATCCGCATCGTATCCAATTCATCATCAAGTAAAATCGTGATCTTCGTTTCACGCTTGTGACAAAAGACTAATAAAAAGAGGTCGGTTTCATTCACTGCTGCAATAGTTTTATGAAGGATTTACTGGCGCATTTACACATCCGATGAGACGGGCGTTTGCAGCTAGGGAAAGGGAAATATTTTGAGTCTCAGTGTCTCCTACAACTGCGAACACTTTTTTTATTCGATAGACACTTTTTATGAGACGGCTTTAAGTGGCGAAGTATACACGTTGTAAAACGGTAGTTACACAAATTTCTATTCTTATACTATTTTTATTTCATTTTTCCCTTTTTGTATAAAAAGAATCACAGAATGTAAAAGGACAGTCAAGAGCAATGAGTACATTGTTTTTTCAGTCGTGGTCGTGGTTTTTTCTATGCATTTAAGTACAAGCCAAGTACAAGAGACGCTGTAATGTAATGTTTCAACGGAGCCTTTAAGTGTAGCAAATAACGAGTTTTTATGATGCGTCAAAGAGAGAACTAATTTTACTGTAATCCAATTGAAGGTCGCTCTTGAATGGTTCTTTTTAGCCGTTTGGTTCCTCTGTGTTTTTTGCCAAATTACATCACGTCAACTTCTCTACTTTTACTAACCAAGCTGATAGTGAAACATTATGGGTTCTTCAGGAGAGTACAAAGCACATTCCTGAAAAGTTCTGTGAATGTCACTACATTGTTATCATTCGTGAAGGAATAGGCGGAAGGACGGCGCTATCGTTTCTTGTAATAAATATGCATTATATATGGCTTTAGTGTCCGTTGTTCCATAACGAACAAGACTACGTACGCGGTACATTCATACACGAAGGGAAGGTTCATATCGAAGCGAATGCCGTCACGAAAAAAAATGTCATCGTTTTGTTAAAGTTGAAGTCATGTAATAACACTACTAAAATTACTTCATTATTTTTTTACTCTCCCAGGTGTCTGGTGCTCAAGAGGAACCCCATTGAGCAATTTTGGTGAGAAGTTTCGCCTGTGATCTTGTGTCATTCTCATCGTGGATAGCATTTTACTAGGGACTCGGTGCTCGCTTCCGATTTAACAAGACATCCGTATGCATTGTTGCCTCTGCCAATGTGGTAGGATTGAAGTGGTGGAAGAGGACAAACATCGAGCTGACAAAAAAATTCCCGAATTCTATTGATCTTTTATACTTTGAACTCAACGATTGCATACATTCTAACTTGTTTCGTCCGCTGCTGGAAACTGGAGAGTGGAATAATGCCTAAGCGAATACTGGAAGAAAGCATCACGTAAAATTTAACCAACCGCCATAATAGTGTGTTGTAAGAAACGTTTAGTTTTGCAGTAATGCTTTGTGGGCATAAGTAAAAAGGTACAACGAGAAAGCGAAAAGATAAAAGGGTGGAAAGAGGAAAGACTTTCATTTCCAGTACTCAGTGAGCCAAAGCCAAAGCCCCGAGAAAAGAGAAGTGAACCGAAACTAGTTTTATGTTAAATTGAACTGTGCAAATGTGAATAGGTAGACATTTGGGCGTAAGGGGGAGAATACGGCACAGGCAAAACTTCAAAACGCACAACGAACCGACAACCAGTGAAGAGGTACACGTAAACAACGAAGAGTTACATATAAAAGTGTGCTATTATTGAATTGCAAAGCACACATTTCAAATAACAACAATCCAAATCGCTCCTGCCTTGCCTGGTGTCGCTCTACCGTCGTCTTGCTCGTGAACTGTTCCGCTGGAAAGTTTGTTGTTGGAACACAGGCTGGAACGACCATAGTTGTCCTACAGCAGGAATATCAGCAGCAGCTGGAGAAGGAGGGGAGAATTAAGGTAGTCGTTTGCATGTGCCTGCTTCCATCGCTTCAATAATCCAGCCACCTCCAGGCAGAAAGGAAGACAAACGGAGACACGTTCGCGAAGGAACGACGACAGACGTTTACCAGGAGAAGTGTGTGTGTACAAAAAGGAAACTGAATTTGAGCTTTATATCCCTGCTTACCAAAGCCGTTCATCGTTGTACGTATATTTTGTCACACATAGCTGCTCCAAGTTAAATTGGGATTGGAATAAACTAAAACCAATTTTGTGCTGGTTTCTCTGTTTATTTTACTGCAACTTTTTGTTCCAAAACTACCCTTACTAATAATACATCGTCATCAAATATTCTTGAGTAAACTGGGTTGGCGGAAGGAAAGTGAGAGTGCTGAAGTGACAGAAGCTGTCGATGATAACAAGACATTTTTTGCCGACGCCAAAAAAATAAAGCATTAAACGAACCACTTTTCAAGCTACAATACCACAACAAACTGCAATCCCGAGTACAAGTGAAAACGGAATAAGTTGTGCAAATACTAGTTCACACTTCTTCGCTCTTCGTTATTCCCGAATTCTCATCTCTGTCATCCGCGTGCTCGTTCGTGTGCATATTTTCCCTACTTGTCTCTTCTCGTCGATGATCCAATAAAGCTTTTCAATCAAATCACACCGCATTCCCCCTTATTACCACTCAACTCAATCAGCAAAGACGACGAAAATGACGAGCGTGGTGAGCAAGTCGAAGGAAAACTTTTACCGCCAATCAAAGTCTAAGGGCGATGCCGTCGTTACGGGTAAGTAATGCATATCTCCATTTTATAGTATACATTTTTTTCTTCAAAATCCAATCTGGCATCGTATTTCACATTGAAGTTTGAAACCTCGATTGTATAGTACGCTTTTCGAATTGTCATAAGTATCTCAGCAAAGGAGATGATCAACCGAATAGAAAATTCTATTTGTAATTTACAGAATAAATAGACTGACATAAGAGACAAAATTCAATTTTTATCAAGAAAATGGTCTTTGACTTTGCATTGGGAATCTCTGCTGATTCTCAACTTGCCCCGTTTTCATTCTCTAGTAATGCCAATGTACAAACACGTACTTAAGAATCTCTGCAATCTCAGTTGGATAAAAATGAACGAATGCTTCACATTTCATCTCAGAAGATAGAGAAAATCTCTTTCCGCTCTTCTACCATCATCGCCATTTCCCCGTTGCTTATTTCCATTTGTGTTTTATTTATTATCGATTTTAGATTTCCCCGTCAGATTGTTATTTAAAAAGCAGGAGGATTTTGTAATGTTGTTGTGAAATTAGCATAGGCGAAGCAATGTAAAAAGCAGAAAACTTCTCAACAAACAATTACGAGGGAGGAGAAGTGCATGAAAGATATATTGTTGAGAGGCAACTGGTGCGTTATGTATGGCATGGGTTTACCCCGCCTTGAAGAAATTATTGACATTCCTTTCACTCCACTTTTCTAAAACACACTTTTTCCACGCATTTGAATAAAAAACTACATTTACAGATTGAGAGAAAAAAGTTTCATCTGAACATTCCGTTGTCGAGAGGGCGTGTTGCATATAAAAAACCGTGGAATGAAGTGACAACGTGGTTTGACTACATGCAGAAAAAATGAAACGTGCATAAAGTTTGTGTTTTTATGGAGTTCACTCACAATGAATAAAGAAGATGAAGATGGAGAAAGGGTGGAAATGTTCCATTGCGTGCGTTCAAATCATTTTCGATGTATGACCACTGTTCATTGAAGTGCAGTTTTACATACCAGAACCAGAGCAGTGAATTTCTCGTTGCCGGAAGCGTTGTCCTATGCTCACTTCCTTTTCATGTTGATCAAGATAATCTATTCGGTTTTCACTGTACCACCTCCAGCAAACTCACCAACAATAACAGAGAAGAAACGCCACGCTTGCAATCTCTCTATCACTAATCATAAGACGCACACTTTAGACAATGCGCATACAATAAACAGACATGCACGTTTTGGTCAGATTGTTTCTGTAAAAGTCAGTAACTGATTATTTATTATTTTTATTAGGGGAGTCAACGCAACGAGAATAATTCAAAAAGTTCGCTGATAATAGATGATAGGATTTTTTTTGGATTATCATCGTTGCCTTGATTCCCCATATTATTTAATACGACTGCATTGTGGGAAAGCAAATGCATAACTACATTACTGTTCTCTGGACTATGTCCTTCATTTTAGTGCGCAATGTACAGTAAACTTTTTTTTGCTGAAATGGAGAATGGAGCCATGCTGAGTCAGGGTCCTTCCCTTTCCTTATGAACGCTGTTCTTTCTCATTACATAAACCTCGTAAAGTTTTATTGTATCCATCAAGAAAGAATTAGATTTTTGACGTTTGCGGACCGTAAAGCTTATAACTTTGGCCGGATTCGTACTTAAAATAATTAACCACGAATAATGTACATACATATAGGTTTGCAATGCTATTATTTTTGATCCTGTCAAAATTATGAACAGGTGATAAAAAATTAAGATTTCAATCTATGCCCCTGACCATATTTGGATGTAGGTGTTTTTAGACACAGTATTGTTAAAAGTTTTACGGTAAGTACATAAGCGTAGGCCAAGAACTCGTGCTTTGTTGTTTGAAAATGATGTAATTACCAATGCAAATGTTCTCCAGATGACGAAAGACCTTTTTATTATATTTTCTTGTCATGTAATTCAAATAAAATTTCCATATTAATCTGTCAGTGTCAGACAAGAGCATGTGAAAGGAAGGAAGCAAGGACTTAGAAAGGGATCTAATGGGAGGACGCTTCGCTGACTGAAAATCGCATGAAGACACTTTCCCGATGTTGTGCTCAAAGCTTTTCTTAAACCATGCTACATAATAAATATTTATCAATTGCTAGGAAAACGTTTTCTGTTTGAAGTCTCTACTTCTTAGCGCTTCTCCATTACTCTCTCAACTTCATCTGGACTGGACAGTCAGAGTGGATGAAAGGGATAGAAAAGCAAGACTCATGACTGTGGCAGTGACTACCTTAGGAAAACAGTGAATGAACATTGCATGAGATTTGACAAATAGAAGAGAATTACATTTTGAAAGCTCGATTTTGCATTCCCTTGCATAAAATTACTTCCTTTCGATGATGATTAAATTTATAAACTTCACTCGGGCATATTGTGTAATATATAGAGAAAAAGAGAACCACAGAAGTTACGTAACATCAACCAAACCAGGAGAACAAATTTAGGGCGAATGAGAAAAATTCCAAGGGAAAAGAAATAAACAAGGAGAACTTTTTTCAGGAAGGAAGCACCAGTGTTATGCTGGCAGACCTACTTTTTCTCCTCTCCAGTAATTACGTACTAATACGGTTTGTGGACTTGACTAGGGGTAGAAAATTGGTGGAACTCGTACAAATAGTCTTCTTTATGCATTCTGCTCTCATAATTGCTTGCATATCTCATGTCGCAATACTTAAAAGGAGTGGAGCAAAGTGACTGAGCGGCGATACTACTTTTAAGGCCCCCGCTTGGGACACGGAGACATTGTTAAGCTAAGTCTGTGTCCCTGTCCGAGGTAAAAGTAGTCCAATAAAAGCGGAGGTCATGTATAGTGATGGAGAATGGAGACAGAGACAAATATTGTACAATTCTAGACACACTCCCGTTCCCTCGCACATACACTTCATAAATGAGGATACGTGCATAATTATATTGCAAGAGAGCATATCACATTTCATTATTCCGTATTCGCAAGTGTTTGTAACTTCTCAGCTTCACTCACTCTCATGTGAAGTTTTACACCGTTGCTTTTCTACCATTACTTATTTAACTTTCCACCAAGAGACTAATGTTTAAGTTGGCATTATCAAATGACTGATGGCGATGGAAAGGGCATGACGGTGGAGTGGTTGATGGCAGTGGGCGACAGCGGGTGGCGCAAGAAACTGCAGATTACAGGAAGGAAAACAGAGAGGAAGTGTACTTTATGAAAAAGAAGAAATGTAACACAAAAATATGACGATGATCACATAGTAGCGGTAGCATGTACATAATATAGTTTTCCTGCTGTGGTAATGGTGATCACGATGTTGTTGAGGATAAACAATATGAATATGTTGTGTGTGAATGTACATCATTTGTATTTGATGTTTTGCCAAAAAGTCGGACATTTATTCCAAGTCAGTCAGTGAGTCAAGTCGGCAGAGGTTACATTAATGCGACTCCCTTCCTTATCATACCTAGCAGCAGCGGGAGTCGAGCAGTAAGCTGTGGTATCTACAATGGAAATTGTATTCTATAATGTGACCTGTACAAAGGTCTACTAATGTACATGACTGAACTCAAGAGACGGAGGAGGTACAAGAACGGAAAAGATGAACAGAAGTTTTCCTGTGGTGTGCACTCTTTTATGATTATTGTGCATTGTAGTATTTTATGACCTTTCTCCAGTGGCAAAACATTATGTAAAATCAGGGACACGAAACGCAAAGTTTTGTTTAATAATAAGAGGGACATTCTCATCTACATTAATATGTCACCCCCGCTTTTGTGTGGGACTTGAGTTGACTGACGGAAAATCCCAAACCTAATTACGCCGGGAAAAAAGTCGACGTGTTCATGTTTTTCTTGTTTTTTTCCCCTTTTCTTTCTTTTCATCTGCCGTACAGAACGTGGGTAGAACAAAAAGAGAAATGGCAACAGTGGATTTGTTGTACCCAATTCATCGCTCTTTTGTATTTTCATCACTAAACAAGAGAAAATTCTCACACCGCAATGCAACACATTCTTGATAACTTCGGGAAAAGTGAAACTTAAAGTGTCAACATCAAATCACTACTTATCATTTATGAAAAAGAAGACAAGAAAGTTTAAGTTATTGCCCCAGAGAGCACGTGACATATAAAAATGAACTTCACTTTGACCTATCCACCCTTCTACTAGGGATGAGCCATGGGTTTATTTACAGAAGGACTCCTTGACTCACTTCCACCTTTTTGCTTTGTTTGAAAAAGGAGTCGGAGATATTCGGGAAACTGGCTCGTAAAGAATAAGGTTGGCAATGCATAAAATAGCAGAGCACAATTTTTCTGCGACACGAAGGTGGCCATTTATTTTCTGAAATGTAAAGCTAAATATGAAAATCGGTTTATCATCTTCTGTCCACTGCAATCTAAAACGGCCATCGTAAGCCGATTTCATGATTCCTCCAATATTTTTTACATAATCGCGGATTGTGTAACACGATTTGATCCTACGCAGGTTAGATAATGCTATTAAATCTCACATTTCTTTTTTGTCTTTTTCAGAGGAGCAGCTTCTCAAAAAGGAATACATCAGCCCAGAGGATGTACTTCGGCTCAACAAAGTTACAGAAAGTGAGTTCAAACCTTGAATGCTTCAATTTTAAATCACTTTTATTATGTTTTACAGCTTTAACAAGATCAGTGCCATAACAATTTCATTGAACGATATAATTTACCGAAAATAATGCATCGAACATGTTCACAACTTTTCAACTTTGGTTTGGCAGTTTGCTGAAAGATGCGATTTAAAGTAGCGCATAATACTTTAAATATAGCAATATGCATTTTGCAGATCTCAATCTGTAGTCGTAAATTGAATAAACTTTTTTAAAGCGCAATAATCTCGGCGGTATATTGTAATAACAGTAAAATTTGTAGTGTCTGCATTGCTGTATGGATTTTACCTTGAACAATGGTAAACGGTTACACTACCGTTGATGATGAAGTGAGAAAATGAATCTCATTTGTCTCAGCCATAATGTTAGTGTTGAACAAGACTTGATTGAAAATTGTTTAGCAAGCAGAGATGTAGCGGGGCTTTAAATAAATCCTATTTAAGTGGTGGCAAAACAGGCATTTAATTTTATTTTGACCATGCATAATGGGTCATTAGAACTTTATTAAGGATTGTTGGCTTGGGGAGGGCGCTCTGTAGTAGAAAGTGGAATCATTTTCTTTGCTTTTTTCATGTAAATGACCTATTAGCACGACTGATCCTAGTGGCCCGCTCCCACTAGTACAAGTAGTGGTAATAATAATAAATTTATACGTCAAATTGTGTGTGCATGCCGGAGAACGCACCAAGCGTACCATGGTACCTGCTTAAGAATTACACGACTCGCTGGCACGGTATCTTATGTAAACTTTGTGTTAACAAGGGAAAATTCCTCAATTCATTTCCTTCTCCACGGTTCATATTGATTTTCCTTCAATGAGAAGTGGGCAGCTAAAGTCAGGGCACCTCTGGGGAGTTTGACCTGATCCGCTTGACAAGGTAGGCTCTGGGCCTACAAACAAAGTTGCTTGTTGCTTTGGCCCATTCGCTACGAAAAAAAGAATCAGAAGCAAATCTATTTTCTCTGGATGTTATTGTAAATTGTTTAAAAGCAAAAGAACCTGTTTCGTATTTGATGTATTAATCCAGAATGGGAAAAAGTATTAAAGTATCTCAAATAGCTCAATAATTGTGTTTACTACTTCCAATAAAGTTTTACTGGAATTCCTTTTTATGTAAGAAAGTAAGAGGATTGACTGGGCGGGATCAACTTTGAAAGGGGAAATTTTTCTCCAAAATTACACAATGTGACTGGACTGAATTTACTAACATCTTTTATTCGTCATTCACTCTTTACCATAAAAAGCTTTATGATTCATTTTTTCTCTTTCGCCTTGCAGAAGAGTAGAGCAATGTTTCATTTTACATTTTTCTTGCCAAACCAGCAGGTGAAGTGGGAGCGGAGATGAAAGACGAGATTATTTTCAAGATAAGGGAAAATGCTCGTGTGCTCCCAGAGTCTTTCATGAATGACTAGAAGTTGAAATGGTTACTTACATTGAGTTGATTTGAGTGATAGTAGTACAAATATCTTCTTGGATGCTGGAGAGCCTCTCAAATAGAATAGTAAAAGAAAAAGTAGCACGGAAGAGTGAGAAACAAGGAAAAGACAGACGAAGAAATCCATTTATTCTTTCACCAGTCGCAAAGCGAACTCACCCCGGTCCAATAAAAAAGGATACATGCTACTTACCACTTACCACCACCCACCAGCCTACCACAATTGGAAGTGGTCATGTAGCAAAAGAATCATACTACTACATCAGAGTCAAAGTTAACATAGCATGCCATTGAAGAAGTTATTCCATTCACCACCTACCTTCTGGCAAGAAAGGAAATGAAATTATATATATATCTCCGATGTGATGCTGATGATGTTGATGATTGGAATGGAGATTCTTTTTCTCCAACTTTTCCACCTCCTCCTCCTCTGTGCTACCGCCACCAATTTTCTCTCCGACTGGATGGAGTCTTCGTCCTTTCTTTTTCACCAGTAATTTATTGCGGAAAATATTGGAATCAACTCTTTTCAATGGGAGAGAGTGAGAGAAAGAGAGAGACAGACAGAGATGGAACGATATACATATCTTCTCCAGAAAAACTGCTTCACTCCTCCAATTCCTTTTCTGTGGATACGTCGTGCGGTTTCGTTGCAGCTCTGGATTCTGCATGCATACAGAGTACAAATTTTGATATTCTCGCGGAGAAATGTGATGACAGAGGAAAATGGTAGAAAAACATAAGTGATAAATTCTTCGTGTCAGTTTGCATGCAATGTAGAGTAGAAAATTGCCTGTATCAATACACGATTCAGATGAAAAGTACGACGCTGTCTTCTCCCTGTCCTTCCTACTCTCTCCAGTCCCATTTTTTCTTTCAAATTACATCCTTCTCAATTTTTCTCATTTCCACGCTAGAAGCAGCAATTGTTGCTGATCTATTGAAAATTTTCGTTCTGATTAATATTGAGACTGAATCCTCTTGTAGAGGTACTCCTGCATACAACACTCGTTTACCGCCTCCCATTTTTCCTTTCTTTAGGCATCCACTTCCTTTATGTCACATCTTTAAAAGAAATCCAGTCTGGGTGTGACTGGGACAAAGATGAAAAGTAAAAGAAAATGAAAACCAAGGTATCTTTTGCAACTCCATTTTTGCACAAGAGTTAGGCTCTATACTGCTCATTTCCCTGTACTCTTTTCAAATTGTCATATATTACGTCGTTTAACCGAATTCAATTCTTCTGATTTGATTAACAACATAACTAGGAAATGGGAGTGAGTTTCTTCTTTTCTTTTCTGCCACATTAGACGAGCGTACCACACCACTATTTTTCTGACTTGCTTGCATGACTTAGCAGAAGGCATTATGTGTGGCGGCGGAAGGTCGTATTTTCTACATTCGTTCGTGGAAATTACGGGAAGTCTTTTCTTTTCCTTGAAACAAACACACATTGTGAAATGGATAAAACTGCAAAGAATAGTCTAAGTGGAAGGCTTGTGGCAATGTACAAGGGCTCCCCTGGGTTGCCAAAACGTAATAACTGGAAATCTCCTGACACTCAAAAAGCTTTCTTCTGCTTCTTTCTCTTTTGCCCCTTCTTCTTTCTTCCTCTTTTTCTTCTTCGTCGTCTTAAAACACTGCGTATTATGCATTATGAATGTACGTACCTAAAACCAAGTATCACATTCACGATTTTCAACAGAGCAGTTTCCCCTCCTTGTACAAACACGGGAGCACACATTTAGACGCTCACGAGTGAAATATTATATTTTATAAGAAATGAAATGTTTTTGTTGGTTTGCTTGCAAAAAAATTATACAAAATTGCCAGGTTGCTACTTTACTGCATCCACGTATGTACTAGTGAGGAGAAAGAAGAAAGTTAGTGGTACACTGGGAAGAATAATAAGAAAGGAATGAGCGGCGGAAGAAGAAACAAGTAGGAAAGGAGAAAATGAAATTCCATTTTCTATTGCACACATTTTGTCTCTCTTTCTCATTTCCCTGTAACAAACGACTAGAGGTTAGGGTACGTGTAATGGTTTTTATTTCATGCAAAGATGAGAAGTAAAATGGAGCCCTAGGAGTCCTCATGTACTTAAGACATGTTCTTTGGCCGAGAAGGAAAAGAAAAAGAAGAGGGATATGCAAGGCTTGCAAAAAATTGTTATTCGCCGCTAATATGGAATTTTGAATGTTGGATACGGATATATAAAAAGAATGGGAAATGTAAGTGGGTCAGTCACAATCACCAACCAAAACATAGCATCGTCTTCCTCATCGTCAACCTCATGAGCCACACGGTGAACATCTCACATCCAGGTTTGTTTCATCACGCCAGCCCTAAAGTTATAACAATGTTCAACATTAGTACATAATAAAGACGGTAACAGATATGGCCAGTATTAAATACGTATTGTCTGTAGCTAAAGCACTTATCACGTACAAAAAGAAGATTTCAGAGAGTGAAAGATCTCACTCCTGCTTCAGCACACTCCTCACAGTTCGAAAAAATAGTAACTCCCAAAACACCAAAGCAGAGGATCCTTCGTACATAAAAGGAAATTGTAAAGCACTTTTCATCTGTCTGCCTCTACAGCTATACGTGAATTTCACGTCGTCATGTTTGCTTCTGTTCATTTATTAGAAGCTTGGTGCGGACTAAGCATTTTACGATTGTAAGTGCAACCTCTTCACTGGTATTTACTCAAGTTACCAATTCACTCGAGAGGAAGAAGAAACACAAATAGAGTAGGAAGATGAGAAAAGCCAGCTATTTATTTTTTGTCCCGTCTTTATGCTGACAACAGGGAGAAAGTTGAAAGAGGGAAAAAGAATGAGAAAAAATGCTGGTTAGGGAGCACAAAAATTGGATGAGAAAAAATAACTTAAGCTGTTTACCTCCGTCATGCATGAAGAAGAGACGACGATGATCGTCATGACGAAATGATCATGATGGTGTTGTTGATGGTTTACCTTTCTCTCGTTACTCTTCCCCCGGTTTTTTCTCAGCCATTGCATTTTGCCATATGCTGTTTGCTGTTTCGTCTCGCATTTTTGGAATCGTTTATTGGAGCATCTCCATCTTATTGCCCGAACACCAAACTGCACCAGCCTTACATAAGCTAGACGAGGGAAGGTGAACTTCATAAATATACGACTGCTTCTTTATCTCATCATATTACCATCACGTCTACCTTGTTTAAGGATTTCAAAACTAGAATAGGAGAAAGACCAAATGTAGTATGAAGTAGAGAAAAATAACGCTTTTACGTAATTCGGATGGAAAGATGGATGACGGTGTTGTTGAAGAGAGGAAAAGGAAAGACGAGAAGGGTTGCTCATTTTCTCTCTTCCTCTTGCTTCAAGGAGAGATCCACTTAAATACGAGAAGCTTGTCTCACATGAACACATTTCAAGGCAATTTACCCTTTCTCTTCCAAGTCGAATCCGTAGAAAAATATTAACGATGTCTTCTCCCATCTTTAAAGGATGTCTGGTCGATTTTTGTGTGTACATGCTCTATAATTTCCAGCCTTCGTTTTTTTCCTTTTCACTTGTTACTTTCACGTCAGTCGAAGTGAAGCAGAAAGGAAGTATGCAGGATGCATCTAAAGCAAGACATTCTACCTGAAAGTATGCAAATGAAGTGTTGTGTTTCCAGCACAAAGATGAAAGAAGGAACGTAAAGAGAAATTCTTTGTGCGGAATATTTTAAAAAACTGGTGAAGAAACGAAAGTAAGTTTATTACAGTAAATGCTCTTTCCTTCTCTCACTCGGAAAAAAAGGTTCCACGTGTTTCATGAAGATTTCTATCCGTTATGTTCGCGGATGTATTTTTTTAGAAGTACGCCTCTTAAAAGTAAATGGAAGCATCGTTAAAAAATTCACATATTTTTATGAAACTTATGCGCCATATCCTTGGTTTTTATTCTTTATTGCAGATTACCTTTGCAAACCGGAGGAGAACATTTATGAGATCGACTTTACACGATTTAAAATCCGAGATATGAAGACGAACACGGTGCTCTTCGAAATCGCGAAGCCAACTGGTGAGTTTACCTTAGTTGTGTTCATTAAAAAGTTCTAATAAGATTTCGCATTTCTCAAATTACTTACGCTTTTTCATTACATCCAGCAGTCGGTGGCCCACCTTTTGCTAATAAAAAATTGAGATTCTTTTGTTGAAAGTCGCGCTCTTCATTTTCTAAACAAAATGGAAGAAAGTGCTTTTATTTCGGCCTTTTTACAATCCTCATCCTGAATGGGTCGTTTGGCCCAAGTGAAACTGATTGTGTGAAGTTGAGAAATGTTTGCCCATAAAGGTAGAAGGAAACTGGTCGGAAGTTATGCACACCAGGAATATCCAAGTTAAGCTTGTACAACGGCCGAGCTAAACTTTTCTCTTTTTCTGACATGAAATATTGTCCGTTATGCGCTTATAATATTCATTTTATATAGTTTATTAAGACGCTTTCAGCATTTATCCTCATATTCCGTGGTCAAAATCCATTAACATCAAAAAGTAGAGGAAAAACTTTTTTCCTGCTTTTCTTAGAAAAAAAAAGAGTGAAAGCAAATGTGATGTATGTAACTTCTAGCTAGGTAACTTTCTAGTCTTGACATTTGTATTGCATGGCCTGCTGCTGCTGTCATGACCAATCAAACCGTGAACTAATCCGGACTACTTTCTGTATTTACCTAAAAAAGGGCTGTAATAAAAAAGCGACAGACTTCTATTTTTCTTTCCATTTTCCTTCTTTTCATATTTTTCACTCCCGTTTTCATCGTCATCTTATGTAATAATATAATGATACTCTTGCTTACTCATTAGATTTGCGGGACGGCCAAGAAAGCGAGGAGGACATTGATCCGAACGCTGGTCGCTTTGTGCGCTATCAGTTCACCCCACAATTTCTTCGGCTGAAAATCGTCGGAGCGACGTGAGTGAAGCAGTTTACTTTCTTCTGTTTTATTCACATATTTATATTAATAGTCTGCGTTTATTTATAGAACAAGTGGCAGCGATAATAAAGATAAATACTGAATGAATAAGAATACGATTCAATGTAGGCCTTGGATTGTGATAAGATCACACCAAAATATTTACGCCAAAAAGAATGTTATGCACTCTTTCCTTTTGTGCTGCGTGTTACGTGACATATTTCTCGTTCCTATGATTAGGTAATTGAAGAGTTGGAGATTTTCATACTTGAGCTGGCGATGCTGGAATGCCGGCCCGCTTTTTTTCATTCATTGTGTAATGTCATAGTCATGATAATGGCAGTGGACAGAAGCAAACACTCCTCTACTCTACTATTTATTAAAATAATCCATTATATTCTTATTCAATCAAAAAAGTCTACATTATCACTATCACCATTAATTCGCAACTTTGGACATTAGTAGCAAATGCCAGAGAGAAAACTTTTTATGCTGGGGAAAGGTACGTATAACGGTAGCTCTATTTGATTAATTCTTTTCTCTAACTCTTTTCAGGGTTGAATTCACCGTGGGCAAGAGGCCTGTTGAGAGTTTCCGCATGATTGAGAAGCACTACTTTCGTGATCGATTGTTAAAAACTTTCGACTTTGAGTTTGGCTTTTGCATTCCATACAGTCGGAACACTTGTGAGCACATTTACGAATTCCCACCTTTACCAGAAGAGCTCGGTAAGTTGGCCAAAGTAAAGTAGTGGCGCAATAGTAATCATTGATTGAGTAATATTATTAGGTGGCAGGGCTAAATAAAATATGAGACACTTGCGAATTGATGGAAAAATATATTGGAAACACAGCCCCGTATAAATATTAATTGCAACTGTCAATGATAATAAAACTGTTTCTCTGGACTGCTTACTTACCCCCTTACACATTGCCTTTTCCCCATTTCTTCTGCGCACGTTGCTATCATTCTTCCTTCCCTCTTAAACTAGATACAATGTCAGGTTACTTTGCTTGACAACTGGGACATATTTATTTTCCATCTATAATGTGACGTTCAAGCCCGATTTAGCCTGATTTCCGTGTCTCCTCTTTCACTTTAATAATGATTGGCGAAGGACGTAAGTAAAGATGTTGTACAAATTAGAAAAAGCAGAGGAGTGAAATGGAGGGAAAAGAAAAGACGTGGACATGCACATCTTATAAATTACGCTTGTTCACGTCATTTCCTTTCAATTATCTTGTATTGTCCCATTGCTCTTGTACGGGATGAACGTGAGTTTAGGCAGCCCAGATGTGAGAAAGTTGTGTGTGCACCTACATCAGCAACGTGCACTTGTAGGGAAGGAAGAGAGAAAAAAGAGTGAAAGCACACCATGCCAGTAGTCGAGTAGCTTCTTATCATCGAGCCTATCGTGTTTTCACATCATTTCCCCTTTCATAATGGTGAACATATCTAACTCTGTACAACCACTTTCAATTATGAAAGCATTGAGTTACGCCTTTCATCGATTTTCTATTTTCTATTTCCTGTCCATGACTCTTCTTTTTTGTGCGATACAGTCCCGAAAAAGAACAGCACAAAAAGTAGGTGTAGTTATTATAAGCTAATACAGTGCCAAGATATACATTCCATGGTTATACATACAAGATATACTCTCTTAAGTACTTTTATTTCTCTTCGCCTACTTCACTTTATTTTGGAGTGCCTTTCTGTTCTTTCTCAACTTTAACCTTGCTTTCAAACTTAATAATTTTTTTTTTCTTTGTACCCCAACAGTTAATGAAATGATAACATCTCCATTTGAGACTCGGTCAGATTCTTTCTACTTTGTGGACAACAAATTGATAATGCACAACAAGGCTGACTACGCGTACAACGGTGGACTTTAATTTAGGATTCAAGACGTCGGATGACCGTAACATTTTACAGACCTTGATCTTTTCGAAACAATCCTCTTCTGCCTGTCTTCATTGGAACCTATCTGCAACAAGAAATAAGAGATAATAACCAAAACCAGCACCACACTTTCCATAGTCCTTGATAAATGTGAACTAATCAAAATTTTCATATGTTAACGCTATTCTTAATTGTTAATTTCGTCTTCGAATAAGTAATTTTTCAACAGGAACACCAGCAGCCCTCAGATACGGATCAGAAGATCAAGGCAAGGAGAGAAAAATTAATTTTTGTCACCTTCCCCGAGTTAGTTCTTAGTATCGGATTTAACACTGTAGAAAAAAACTAAAGCGATTATAAAAACTCTCGTCGTTAATAGTACCAGTGAATTTTTCATTAACTCAAACTTGCCACTCTAAAGTAATTAGATAATTATAGAGACTAGAGGGTCTTTTCAAGTCAGATGAAGTAAAAGCTACAAAAAACCATGTTGCCAACTCTTCAGCGTTGTCCTGTCAGTCTATCTAATTTTATCGTTGTCTATTTTATTAAGTGTAAGACAAGAAACTGTAGAAATTATGCAAAATGGTTACGTAAATTTCTGAACTCAAAGGAAAACAGACAAGTTTTCAAAGTTGAGAGTTGACTGCGTCTCTCCAGAAGGAGAAATTGAAGATTGTTGTTAATTGGCCGCCGTGTATTCATTCATAATAGAATACCTTTATAAATATAATTATCATAAGAACCTATATAAAAGTGTGATATTTTCCAGGATGAGAAATTTAATCTCTCCTAATTCAATAAGCACTTAGATGACATCACAAGCAAATAACAAAGAGAAAGAAAAAGATACCAGAAAGACTTTTCCTAAAGCAAATAGTGCAATGTAAATGTCTTAAAATATATGGCACGTTGTCGTCAACTTTACCAGTTATTCTTCTTATTGAAATTCCTAGATATTCATCGTGACTTTCTCCAGGTTATCGGCTGCGTAGATGCTGACACATTGTGCGCTATGTTTCGCTGTGTTCTTCACTTGAGTCTTGCTACTTTCCCAGTGAGCACTCTACGCTTGCTCTAAATCTATAGCAGTGCTGTTGACGTGTGTCAGGATGATAAATTGTAAAAAAAATGATGCAGCTGTTTGGATGTTTGCAAAATTTACATTCATTTCTCTTGAGTGGGAGTCCTGAAGTGACCGATGACGCGACGCGCGCTACTAGCAGCGCAAGTAGAACATTTTCACGCTTCTCTGCCTTTATCTTTCTTCCTTCTTTCTCTCATGAACCCAAACTCAGCCTCTACTATATAACGACTGTATTTGCGGACAAACGGAGCATGATAGTGTCGTTCGTGCTGTAGGCGATGTTGATCACTATTCACGATTGCCATAAATTTTTTCGCATCGAAAAATCTGAATGTACTGCCCTTTTTCGTGGAAAATAATACCACGGTTTCTGTGTTATTATGTGTGTATGACGCATGTTTCCTCCGGTTTTCCTCCTGTTCAGGAGGCAGTTTGATGGAAGCGTGTTTAAAATAACAATACTGCCACCAGAGTGGTTTCAGCCATACACTTGAAAATTTCTATTTTGCGTGCGAACACACTCACGCCGTTCATCTTACTTTTGCTCATTCAGGTCAAGGTTAGATTAGAGCTTTGGCTTGCCCCGACGGAACAAAAATCTAATAATGCCTGCTAATGAAACAAAGATAAATTTCTACTTTGTGTCGTGTAAAAACAAAGGAACAGAACAATGCAATCCCCGAAATGGGAAAAAAGTGTAATAAAAATCTGGTAGTGAGTGGAACCTTATTGGGGAAATGGCAATAATATTAAAAATATGGGTAGCAAGGGTGGCGAAAAGGATGGAAACTTTTCCCATGTCGGCGACACCAGAGAGGTGGCGGCGTCGGTGTTGGGTCTTGAATGATGATGTGATGTGTGCGGTGGATGATGATGTCAGGTAGTATAAAGTGCAAGTAGGTTAGCTTAGATAAATAAACTTGTAAAATAAGGTTGCTTCAGCATAGCTTTAGCGTACTTGTATTTCACAAGCTATCGATTTGTCTTTGTCTGCCGTAGAGATAACTGAAGATCCCTTGCGAGTTTTCTTCCTTCCGCCGCCGTCGTTCCTGAATCACAAAATGTTTGTTGATCTATAGATTTATATACACATTACGTATAAAATGCATCCAACTTCAGTTACTTATTTTTGTTGCTCCATATGGTATCTACATCATCCTTCCTTTTCTCTTCTCCTTCACTTCCCTCTTGTTCCCATTTAAAAAATGCACGCCTCACTTACTTACTCTGTTCACTGGCTTCTATTCTATACTAAATTTATGATCATTCTCCCTGCTGAACACATAAAGTAACACTTTTCCACATTTTATTTTCTCCCTGGGTGGATGAATAAACGTGTAGAGAAAAATGTGTTTTTTCTTTCAAAAGAAAAAGTGAAGGAGGATGACTTTGGAGAACGGGAGTGTAGAGAGACTTTCCAAGAAAGAAAGTCAGAGGGAAGATATTTACTAGGTGAATTACAAAGAATAAAAAGGAAAAAAGAAAATTTTCTATCTCTACTTCCGGAGAAAGAAGGCTTTGAGAGTTTTAGTGAGAGGAAAGGAAATTGAAATCGACTTTTGCCAACACAATACGCTCTTTCAATCATGCACTTTGCTCTATCATCCTATCATTGCATCCTCTTTCCTATTTGCTATAACGGCATATGTGAAGTAATGTGCCCTACTCCATTATGGACACACGTTTCAACTCAGAGCACATGCAGCAAAAGACAGACACTTTTTTATGGAGCACCTTCCTTTATTTGAAGGGAATCCAAATTCACATTATTATTCGGTGCTTGATTTCACCTGGAAAGTATTATTGCGCCATCTGAAAGAAGATTTCTTCTCCATACTATCCCTAATCCTCTCACCTACTACAAGCAGGCGTACGAGCTGCAGATAAATAACAGTGAGATGGGCACATTTTCCATTGATCAAATTATTATTATTTCAGTATTATTACGGTGAGAAGTAGTAAGAATTTCTGAACTGATTGCATGATATTAGACACTTTTTGTGTAACACTGACAAATAGATAATTCGCCTGCCATTCATCTTTCCAATTGGAACATCTGGATACATCAGTTTAGTCCACATCACCATAACACATTTCTCACTCAACTTTTCTTGTTCTTGATCTCTAACAAGACATGTTTCTTTGTGTCTTTATCTTGACAAGGGCCTACCTTTCTTTTGTTTCACTTTCTTTTTCTTTCTTTCTCTCACTCCTTCTCTTTCATTCTCTTTTGTTTTCCAAACAATACCGGACACAGTGTAACGCACGGCGGAATGAAAAAGAGAATAGCGAGTGCAGAAAATGCACTCTGTACATATACGTAGGTGCATTGTTTCTCGATAACATTTCTGCGGAAGATTTTTATATGGGATACATTTATTGTTTCACTTGCCCTACTTCACTTTACTTTGGAACAACAAAAGGATATTTTGAGTGTTGAGTTTCATTTGTCTGAGTTGCGTGCACTCAACGTTTTCCTGTGAAACAAGATAATAATTTCCCCCATGTTTCATATTAAGAAGTGGGTAGTCGTGAACCTTGAAATATTATTTTAGTTGATAGATCGCGAGGGAAGGAAAGTGTGGAAAAAGTTGGATCATGAAACGGAATAAAAACTGGGAGAGAAAGTCGTAAGGAATGAAGCGTAAGTAATGGAGTAAGGGAAATGTGAAGGCTAGCTCAGGAAGTACTCAAAGTATTTAGTTTAGTGTTTGCCACCTTGAAGTGAAATGGAGCAAGTTTTCGTCGACTATAAATAATGATCTCTCTTTCGTATTCTATGCACCGATGTAAGTGCTTTTATAAATCATCATCTTATCCCCATCTTTTTCTATGCATTTCACTTTTTAACTGTTCACTTTTGAGAACCAACCAACTGAGCCAAGGCACGAGCATCAATACCTATCATGAGATATGTATTTACACATTCAACACTCTCATGCTAATAAATGCTGAAAAGACGCAAAAATATGTTAAATTAGTGCTGAGGGCCAAATCGGAGCAATGATAATATTTTATAGCGGATTTACTCTAAAATAGAAATAAAAATGAACAAAATAAAACTAGTAAGAGCCAAGCTTTCAGCCAAGAATGGATTTCTATGCGAATTTGTAAAGACTTTAATTTTTAATTGGTCTTGCCCTACAATTTTAACCAGCAAAAAATAATACAATCTCCAGACTTCTTCACACTGAACCTTATATCCCAAAAAGTTGATGGCATGCGAAACCAAATTAAATGTAGAAGCCGTGTAAAATAAATGAAATGTGAAATGCACCGCGGATAAAATAGAGACTGTGGGATGCGTGGATCATTTATAATCCAAAGTGTAGTGGCTTCTCTGAAAAGTTTTGCTATGGTGGGATTTCCCCGAATTAAAAAGAAAGTTTAATACAGGAAAAGTATTGATACAAGTTAAACCACTAACAGTATCAAGCATCTCCACTGGAGCAAACAAGGTTGCCCTCAAAAGATTAAACCGAACATAGCAAATTAACAAAAATGGAATGATTAATGGCTTTAAGATGTTATCAGTAGCAATAAGTTTTCATTCGAATCTTTCGAGGTGATCTATAGAGCAAAGCTAATCAGGAACCATTGTTGGAACTATTAAACATCACCTGCTTCCCAATTGATCCACAAACCAACTGGATATCAATACAAATAAATTTCAGTTGTATCACTAAAAATATCTTGGAAATATTTTGATAGCAGTAAATGAAAAGGAAACACGCAGGGTTCTCATTGTCAGTCTAGAAAAAGTGGTTTGGAATGAAGAGTTGTCAATGCTATGTGAAAAAGATAAGCTCCTCTGAATTGTTGGCGGCTCTATCGCAAAACTGATTGTCAATTACAACTAATAAATAAGTAGTTATTAATTAAACTTCATTTATATAAGTGCTGTTAGCAATATTAGCAATTAGCAAAAAGCAAATTCTTAATTGTAGTTTAAACACACTTTTAGACATTTTCATCTGACATGGCTGATTGTTCAGACTTATTACAGAAACAATTCTCTAGAAAGCTCTGTATAGCGGCGGACTTGTTAAATTACACACATTTACATATTCACTATACATTTTAACTGGTTGTGTATTGATTGTTCCAGTATTATGATTACGCAAACTTGTACGATTATTATTATTATTATTATTATATAAAGCACTGTAAACTAGTTAAAGCCCGAGGAATACATTACGTGCACTTGTACTAGTTGCACTTCATAGAGCGCGCACAATAACTATGATTTAGATATTAGAAATACCAATTAATATCGATTACTAGCTGTAACTTTAAACTACGTAAAAGATGTATTCATTCATTTTTGAAATTCATGTGTGATAGTTCAAACATAGTCAACTTCAAATTTTTATTATTATTACGCAAGAGTTTTAAGGATTTATTATTAAATTACAGTGGTTTAGCTATTCTATGGCTGATGATTCTAGAATATTAGAATTTCGTACTACCACCACAAAAAAATGTGGAGTAGATTTAGTTTACAATTGTCAGCAGAAAGGCAGTTAAGAATGCAGTCAAATTGAATATAATTTAGATAGCATTAGATGCATTAGGGGAGAATCCGAGAATACTGAAGTTGTACACCCACTTTTTTGGATCTAAAGAGGATATTACAATCAAACAATCAACCAAATTATAAAGGAAATCTAATCAGCTCATGTCATCATCGTGATTAAATACTTGAAAGAAACAATTATACCTTTGTAAAGGGAAATGATTATTGATGTTATTTATGTGTATTGTCATTGGCATACAGTGCTGGGCTGTTAAAAACCATGAAAAACTATCAATTTATGTTTTGTAAACTGTTGACATTCGGAAATCGGATTAATTCTATTCAATTATTGATTCATTGTGCGTTTCTAATTGAACAAAAAGCGCTTGTTTGATAATCAAAGAAACTTCTTAAACGTTATAAATAAAGAAAGAAAAATACAAGTAAATACTATCTACTTAAATTAAATACTATGTAATAGAATATGTATGTATGTAGGTATTACACCTAAATAATTATTGTCAGAGATGAGCATTCTCAAAAACTTATACATACCGTTAATCATTAATAATTCATCTGTATGATGCTACTTACTTACGGATATTAATAAATGTGTGAAATTCAATTTCTACATCGTTCTCCTTTTGGTCTTCTCCTTAATTTACCATGCAGTGCAAATTTTACTTCATCATATAAAAACTTCACATTTTTCCCTGTGTCTTTGGAAGGCCATGGACAATCATTTTAAGCTGATGGCTGCACAAAACTTTCGCAATCACTACCAAAGCAAATGCATCCTCCATCCTCTGACAATTAAATAGGTTTTGAACATACGACCTAAATGTAGAATTAAACATAAGATTAGAAAATATATCTGATCAAAACTAAATGTGCTGACGATTTTATGTATTAAATTGATACAACAAAAGTTTCCTTATTACTTGGTGGTATGTGTAACGGGCAACGAAACTAGACGCTGCACTGACGCTCCACTAAAGCTGTGCTGTATGGTTTTGCGAGTGACTGCAATTCATTGCACTGTGGGGCAGTTTCGTACGCTCACTTTGGACATAGAGAAAAAGTAGAAGCGGAGCAGAAAGAGTCTGACATGATAAAATTTTGTTAGTGCTTGTGTAGGCTTCTTCTTGCCTCCAAACCAAGAGGCCAGTAGCCACCGGACCATCCACTTTTACTCACACTTCCAACCAAATGTCATTTTGGACATCTTCCAAGAAAGCACTGGTAAATTCGTGAATATTTTATCAACTGCCAAATCCGTCGTACAATTTATATCTTGTTCTTCAAATAAATGTAAGTGTCATTTTTCAACAAGGGTTAAGGATCACTTTCCTATTACAGAGACATTGGCGGTTCTATTCTTTTTAGAAGAGTGGAACCGTAAGTTTATTTTTAACAAACAGCTAATTATATTTATCATTGTTTGTCACAACTCGCGACGAAACATTTTTTTGTCAAATTACCCTTCTTACAAAACTAATTAAGAATATTTGATTTTTTTGTTTCTCTACAGTCATTAAAGTCATCTCATTATGGCAAAGAAAAAGTTGAGAGGTTCTTCCATTCAGGTGTCCATGTCCAAAGCTCTTGTAAAGAAGTCTTCGCGGACCCTTGGGAAACATTCTGGGTCGTCGGGGTCGAAGTCAAAGTCGAAGTCAAAATCCAAGACCAACTCAAGAGGATCGGATGGAGATGTGGTCACTTACGGAGTTGTCCCCAGTGAATACAATATTCAAGCAGTGAGTTACAATCACCTTGGAGCATTAATTCTTTAAAGCAGATGTCCAGATTCGAGATAGAGCATTTATAATTAATCTAACTCAACAACTTTTCAGCAAATCGATTGGCTGACTGCACCACCAAGTGAAAAAAGTAAGAGTACCGTCGTTTCACAACCCCCACCGTCCAAGAAACCACAGCGAGGATTTCATCGTGACGTTTGTGAAGCTTGTGGGGAAGGAGATTGTCTAATGTATTGTGATAAGTGTCCGTCAGCCTACCACGCAATATGCGATGATCCACCTCTGCCACCGGAAGATTTTGAAACCATTGGAATCAACTGGAAATGCAAGAAATGTCGTATTCAGGTAATTTAGCTCCAACGGTTACTTCGTAATTGTTGAACAATTAACAATTTCGAGTTTATTTCTGATACAATTGTACTTGTCTGTTGTAATGATCAGGCCGCTGGCATAGACAAATCGAAAATTGATTTCCCGAAAACACCGAATGAGGGCCCTATTACCAAGTTTTTTCGCCAGTGCTTACCTTTCCAAATAGCGCAGAATCCGGTTCAATTTAAACTTTCAAAAGAAATGCCTGCGTACGACTATCCATTTCCTGGTAATAAAAATACTTACTAAACAGTAATTCCACAAAAGTATATTGTATATTGAAAAGATTTAAAAATATAATCTCATCTTTTTAGGAACAAGTCGTCACATCTTGAAGAAAGGGAGGCAGCGGACGAGTGTTGTGGAGGTTGAAAATGGAATGGTCCCGAGGCCCACTGTATTGTGCTTTCATTGTAAAAGGTCATGTAGGATTGGTGCATTAATCCAGTGTGACAAGTGCGACACATTCTTCCATTTAGACTGTTTGGATCCTCCATTAACGACAATCCCTGCTACAGTGTGGCTCTGTCCTTTGCACGTGGAGCCGTATCTAGAGTCGACGCAGCTAACGACTGTCGCACTGTCGGAACGAATTAAAATTTGGGACAACAGTGAAAAGCCAGTAAATAGAAGCGCCGTGATTCTCAACTTCTTGCGAAAGGGGGCCAGACGAAATCCAATGTTTCGAAGAAAAATGGCTATAACAATGACTCCAAGCATTGAGGTAAGGCTTCATGAAGGTTTAAGTTTAAAGTTTGTGAGCGAAATGGATAGAAATTCTGTAGAAAAAATAGCTTGTAGAAGTGATTGTGCTTCTAGCTACAAATTGTAGCCTACAATCACTTTCTAGAAGAAAATGGACCAAATCTGAACGAACACGGTGACGGTCTCTCGCCGGTATTGTAGCTGTCTGTAGATTGTAGGGCAATGTGACATTCCATCGAGAGTTGCAAAGTTTAGAAGATTACGATTGATTTTAAATTATTACATAGATTCCGGAAATGGTCATGAATTGCTACAAGCAGAACGGGGATAACGATGCGTACGTCAAAGAAAATTTCGGCAAGATGCAAACACTTGTAGCTGTATGTAACAACCTTTATTTTTCTCGAATATTGAATATTGTTATTTGTTTTAAAAGCACAATAATAATTATTTTTCATTATTTTTTCTAATCTAGGCGTGTGAAATTGAAAGAGTGAAATTTTCGGTAAGCGCTTTTTGCTAATTTTGGAGGCACCTTTTGGTGTTTCAGTTGTTTGAGTTGATGCATTGAGTGACTAATTTTTAATTGATTAGATGGAGCAAGAGGTGCACAAGTATAGGACAAAATGGATTGACCATTACTTACCAGCAGGGAAACAACTTGTAGAACAACGAGCCCGGGTCGATAGACTGAAATCCAGAAACGAATCCAAACTGGAGCAGATTCATCAAATCATGAAGAAGTTTGAGGAGCACGTGGAGGAGATCGAGAATAGCTTACCAGAACCACCACCTCCGCCGAAACCGAAGTTGTCTGACTTAATGAGTGGATTCTTTAAAGATACAACATTGAGTGCTGATATGGAGAAGAATGATGACAATCCAATTCCATGTACATCGACTGGTACAAAATTGGAGTCAAATGACGAAGCACAAAAGGATGAAATTCAAAATGAGGATGACTCACAGCCTGCTCCACTGCCAGCGAATAATATTATGTTTGGCGAAGTTCCAGACTGGCTACTGGAAGAACTGAAAGAGGCCGAGACAGATATCAATGAAGATATAAAGTCGTTGGAAGCACTGAAAAATGATGTGGAGCACGTTGGTGACATTCTTCTCCAATTTCCATTGACACCTGAAGACTATAGTAAAGGAATTGCTGAAATTATGTCGTCAAAGGGAATGAGGACATCTTGGAACTTCGATGCGCCGTTTCCATTTCAACCAACTCCAAGTTTTAAGCTGACTCGTCCTGTGACTCCTCCGAGGTTTCGTCCAAAAGAATCAATTCCTCTGCAAATGGACCTTATCAAGTCACTGCCCAGGAAGACTGTTAACAAACTGGCAGCCTTTCACTTACGCAGAATGCGTCGCAAGAGGGAACTTGGAAACTTTTTTCCACCGAAAAATGATGTAAGATGCATTAACATAAATTACAGGAAAGCAATTTTAAAGTAGGATAAACAACTTCATGGTCGGTATTCCTATTAGGTTCACAAGATTAGTTCTACGCACAGTATTACTGGTCCAAGGCCCCTTATCAGTTTCTTTATTGAAAACACTGGGATTAATATTGAAATCACCAAACGGAATTTCTGGGTTGGGAGTGGCAACGAAAGTGACTGGAAGATTACTGACTACGTCAAATGCAATCGCATCAGTGATAAACACGCGAAAATTTTTTTTAATCCGCACGAACACTGTTGGGAAATTTTAAACTACTCCCCGCATGGAATATACGTCAACCATACACTTTTCGGGTTCAAAGGATCTGAAGCGGATTCAACTACGGCGCCGCCAGTGTCGGAACGATTTTTGGAGTTACACGAAAAATCTATGAAGCGAATGGATGAGTACATTCTTAAGCATGGTTCGGACCTTAAAGTATATGACCCCGTGAGTTTCCGATGAACATCTATACAATATACGTTTTTACTCTAATTAGTTCTATATTTGTAATACATTATTCTTGAATTCCAGAATCCCTGCTTCTGCAAGCCGTTTCCAGCTTATGCAATGACAAATATATTTGAAGGAAGCGTTAAGTTAGCTGTGGGCCACAGGCTGCAGATTGGATGTGCCAAATTGACTATTGCCAAGTTTGCGACAGTTAATGATTAAAGGTATGTAGTTACGGCTACATTATCGTTTTCCACGTTTGTACCCAGTTATCGGAAGCGTAATCTCAAGAATATAGGATCGCAAAGTAAGTAATATTAATAAAACACGCAGCATAATTTTACATTATGGAAGGACTCGAAACTCAATTATCTGCACAAGGAAGCTAAAATATAGACTCAGTGAAAATCTCATGTCAGCTTAACACCGAAAACTAGAAGAACGAGTACAAATGTTTGTTAAACTGGTATATGTGGTTTCGATCAGTTTTTAGGACTTTATTACCGTAGAGATATAGAATGAAATGTTTTAACAGACCGTAGAAAGTAGATACCGTAGATTACCTTGACTTCTTTCTTCTTTAAGACTTAGTTTGTTGATTAATGTGTATAAATTTTTAGAAGCAACCAGTTTGTCCCGTAATACTATCGTCAGTATTGTGAACAAAGGAACATTTCCCGTATTTTGTAACATCATGCAATAAGCAACTCGTAACGCAAAGTTATTAAAAATAAATTGTAAAATGTGAGTTTCACTCACTCTAAGGAACAACTGTAAGAGAAATGCATGATTTTTATTTTCCATCATATTTTGCCGCACCGACATATGTAGAAAATAGTAGTGGTAAACACATTCTTTTGTCAACATTTTTACAACAATAAGAAACAGAGACGTTTCAATTGCAGTATTATTACATAATCTTTCATTCTTGACCATCATCATCAGCGCGATAATTTATTACACAACTATAATAATAATCGTAATTATATAGTAAATAACAAAATGACATTAAAAACAGGATATTACTCAACGATTCTTAATGTCTGTATAATACACACCTGTCGTATTTTCACAGAGTTATTATTATTGGTAAAAGCTGTGAATACAATTAAAAGCTGGTAAAACCAAATACAACTTCCTCCAGTTCGCTCGACCTTCTGGTTTATGAAAGCACAACTTTATTAAATTATTTAAACTTTAATTGTTAAAAAAATTCATGATCGAAACACCAGCAGCCTTACTCTTTAAATCGATAAAATCTATCTTCGTGTCAATAAAGTAAGAAAAAGATAAGATACGATGATCACAGTAATTTTAAAACAAATAAAAACAACAGGAAAAAATATTTAACTACACGTCTAACCGTTTGAAAGTTAATTGCGATAAATAGGCATTAGCATAAAAAATTAGTCATTATTATTATAAAAAATGTTTTTACATTTACATCACATGCCTACTATAATGTGAGTCGACCATTTAAAATTGACAGAAGTGTTTAAATTGTGCAAATGTAGAAACTGTTTTACGAAAGATGTACTTACTAGAGATGCTAATCAGTGTTTCATCTTAATAATCTTCCTCTACAGCAATTAATATTTACTATGTTTCACCCATTTTGCGAGCATCTAGATTTACAGTCAGAAACATAAATCGAACGGAATCCCTTGGTTTACAATGCATAAAAAGTAGGTAATTAATTCATTCTTGTTGTCATTATAGATTTCCTTTAAATTAGCACTTGTGTTATGAGTCATCTTGATACAATGGAGGCATCGTCATAGTAGCATTAGTAATGTAGTAACATTTAGCAGTTATTTTGACTGTGCAACCTTGACAAGAAAGCTCAGAGATTGTTCTAGAAATACAATATTCATTATAACTTATAACTATTAAGGTAAGTTGATAACAACGGTGGTGTCTGCTTTTTGGCTGGTAGCATCTTTTCATCCTATGACGAAAATGTTTGTTAGGCAATGGTAGAGTTAATTAGATTCTTAAACTCTGTCTGATGCACATTTCTCCCAAACTACATTTTCATTTAAACTACGTATACGTACAACGGCGAGATGCGGGTTGCTGAGGCAGCGAATGTGATTGGCGACTGGATCGCCCTTCTTCAATTTTAATTGATACATGTCTGGATATATTTTCATGCAATGGCAGTTTCTATTTTTACGTAAATTTATTCAATCTGGTGATTAGATTATAAATTTATGTACAGAATTCCTTCTCTACATTCAATCGCTTCCGCTCTGTTTTCTTACTAGCACAAAACATCATTTTCATTACACGACATGATCTGCTTTTCCTTTGCTTATTTCCAACTCCAATAACGTGAGATTGGGATTTAACGAAACAAAAACACTAATGAACGGACTAGGAAGGTACTGTGGAAAAGTGGTATACAGTTTTATTTGAATTGTGGATATATAATCTTTTTTATTTTAATTAAAAAGTGAAACGCAATCCTGCTCTGGAACTGGAAACGAAACGTAAAAATTCCATCTTCTACTGGCCTTTGTATCTCGTCAATACGTCAATATGTGCTTCGAGTTCTTTGATTCGCTTGTCTCTCAGGGACATCATCAACTGTAGCCTTTCCACCTCCAAGCATTTTTTAATGTAGCCACTTCGGTACTGCAAGTAAAAATAGCAAAGTAAGACGCCCACATTAATATTCTAGGTTGCATACACAAAAAATGTTATGAGCAATTCAAACATAAAATTTGAGTCAATTACATCATCAAAAGTAATGAGTTCCTGGGTATTTTGCAGGTTTTTGATGTTCTCCATGTTCGGCTCGAGCTTTCCGACGGTCGGATTTGACGTCAGGTTCGGTGTTGACCCAGTATTAGAGTTCTGGAGTTGAGACACGATTGTAGCAACTTTCTTCTGCTGAACCGCCTGGTTCATCCAAGTCTTTTCCCATTTCTCCTTGTTCTCCTTTTCCCGAGTCTGCAAGAACCAGAGCCAAACTTTTACTGGGCTGCTACTATACTCATAAAACACTAATGAGGGCTGCTTTCTTTATATACATGCAACAATTACTTTTATCCCAGACTTTACAAACACGTCTATACGTAGTGGGTAGTAAAATAATATACGTATTTGCTGTATCAAATTGCAAACAAATATCAAATACACACTGTATATGTACACTCATTCTATAGTACAATCGATTTGGTAATGTTGAGCCAGCCATGTCCCGAAACGCTCTCCTTAATCCATAATAAACCAAAACTTAATAAAACCGCCAAGCAATATCATCCGGAGAAAATTATTAATTATGTGCACCCCCAAGTTCCAAAATTTTCTTAGAAAATAAAAGCATCACGGTAAAATTTATAATGCAAAAGTATAATGCGAGTGAAAGCAAATTTTTATCCACACTGCACTGCATTAAAAGGAAAATTAATAAGTGGCCAGTTAGTACCAAATCATATTTGCTAGCTTCTTGCTGTAGTAAGTTAATGAGATGAATGATTTTTGTGGAAGCCGTTCTACGGAGGTTCGTGTGTTGACTTGGGCTGGGAGACCGAGGTGGAACCGTGACCAGGCTCATATCAGTGTTTACACCACTATCACAATCGTCATAACCCAAATGATCATCACGATCATCGCTATCGCTGTCTACATCTCGAACACCATCGTCATCATCATCCTCCGCGTCACCAACGTCTTCATGCAACTCTGAGTCTTCACTTTCTTCTTCGTCGCCGTATCTCTCCTCCGACGAATTGTCTCCCTGAATTGGGCACGTGTTGCAAAAATTAAAAAATATCAAATAAGTCAAGCCTAAACTGATTAAATGAGCAGGTAATTTTAAAAGTAAAGGTTGCGTATACAATTTGGGTTAGATAATTAGATAATATCGTTAGAAAGGAAAAGTTAATGCCAATGTAGAACAACATCCGTTATAAAGACAATCATTATATAGCTTCATGCATAACTGTAAAGCACAGATTAGTTTAACAGAAAATACATAATTACTCCGAGAAAAGTAATAAATAAAAATCGTGTTACTAACAACTGAGAGGACACTGCTGAAACAATACAGGTTTATGAAAATTCATCATCATTTAAGATTAGTAGCTAAAATCAGATAAAAACATGCAAATTAAGGTAATTTCGTCTATGCGAGAATCATTGAATTTGATTGGGCTATAAATAATACAAAAATAGGTAAAGATAGTAAAGCCATTTGAAAAGGTCGTTTTAAGCAAACTCAATAATCGAAATGAAACTTGATCCAAATACAAATACCCTCGATAAAACATAGAAGACACCTTCATTTTGTACTGACATGCGGACGATGACTGACTTGAAACAAAGACTTCTCTTTAGTAACGAGGTAGCATTAGAGGTACATGGCACGTGTTGGCACGAATTTTGACGGAAAACTGTTATTTTATTTATTAGGTACACAATTTGTAAGGACAGGACATTTCTAAAGAGTGAGTAATGATTCTTCTCTGTCCCAATTAAATCACAAGTTGGACATGCGACCATCATGAAATTATGCATATTGTGTATATTCCTTCATCTATGCTTTTAATTCCATAATCGAAAGACGTCACTACCTCCACTTCCGATCTATTTCATTACTTTTTGTTTACGATTTCTAGTCTTTGAAGCAATACTGAAATGAAATTTGGAAAAAGTAGGTTGTTGAGCGCAGGGTTCCAGTAATAAAAAAAAAATATTATTTTGTCTCACTATGAACAAGGAATGAACTCTTTGAACATCCTACGATAACTCCAATATAATATCTCCAGTGATGTCTTCCGATTATCGAAGACTCATATAATACACACATATTAATCCTAAATGATTGGAAACAAACTTACGTCGAGTGTTCGGTAGTCTGGAACCGTTTCGTGGGATAAAAATGCAAACTTCATTTCGTTGTTTCGATCAGTCAATTTATTCGCCAAATCAATTCCTTGGTACGTCACAGGCTTATGCGTTTTTACCACTACACCTATACGCCAAACACAAAATAATACCATTATATAAACACAATGGCAACATTTGCATGTAGCCAATTAATTTAGGCAGTGTTGTTTAATTACGATTTCATGTGTTGTTTTTACTACTGACCTGTTTTCAATGAGATAAGTATCGGTGGTCGGTTTACCCCACCCACCCACTCCGCTGCTGTAACAGAGGGTGTTGGAGCCGGCGTATCGGGGAAAATGTCATCTTGGAACTGATCGCTCTGGAAAGCAATCCAGCATAACAAATTAATAACAAAACAGCAACATTTATGTTGCGTTATTACAGGTTCATTTTGGTATATTTTATATTGATAGAATGAACACGAATGAGAATAGTTTCATGCCAATAAAAACAGCATCCATCACCACAATGCCATTAAGCACGGAAAAACATCATTTTGGGTAATTTGCAATGACGGAAGAAAGCTGATTAATTGCCTTAATGGGCAATTATTAATGTTCAAAGAGTGACTGATGAGAAAATTATATTTATTATATAATTTATACATTAAACATGAGTAATATTTTGCACTACCTTCCTGGGAACAATCATCGAGATTGGCTCGCATACTCCTTTGATTGTATGAAGCTTATAAAATCTGGCAATTTCGCAGCGATACACATCGCAACCTCGCTTGGGCATCCATCCAACCCCTCTCTGAAAACAGGCAGACACGTTCAGTGCAACAATTAAAAAAATTTATCAGGGTACATTTTAACATTAAGATGTGTAATAATACAATGAAAAAAAACATGCGTGCTTTAGTCTGCACTTGCAGACTGCCCTTCTACAAAACTAATATCTCACTCAGAAAAGTACACCTCTATTGGAGGGTTTGAAGAAACGGAGACGCATTCTACATCCAAGTTACACTTATAGTTAGTTATAGTAACCACGAGTATAGGGATACGATGAAGTTTATATAAATTATACCGGAAGGAAATAGCCAAATAGCACGTAAATTTGGCTTGAATAAAGAGTAAAGGAATATCTTTCTCATTCATACTTATTGTCTTGTCTACAATACGAGCCGAAATCAAGTGCAAAACTGCAAACAATCAGGTGTTTACTACATTTAAAATTGAATTATGTCCACTTCTCATTTGAAAAATTTACTATAATAGACTTTATGAATAATATGATAGCGTCCGTCACGCACGCTTGATTTTAATTCGTAGAAACCCGCAGCATGAATGAACAGTGAGAAAGCACTTTGACATACTACAAAATTGTTCCTAATTTATTTTACGATGGAGATGATCACAGCCATTATGATTATGTTACCGCTATGTATGTACCTGAGGAGATCCAGACAGGAACTGATTAAGGTAGTGAGACCACGGAGGATGATCAACCATTTCATAGTATCGTATATTGCCGTCCCCTTTGCCTGCCAGATAGAGCATTCTCGTGTCGTGGTCATAGTAGGGGAACAAAACCCCTGACGAGGAGTCGATCACTTCACATGCCAGCGGCTTTTCCAAATTCCGTCCATCCCAAATTGCATACTGACGATCCGAGTATCTAGCAAACCCTGTGGTTAACAATCGACCTGTATCTCCGAGGAAGACTACTTTGCTCGCCTTGGTACCAGTATGACATTGCCCCTCCTGCGTGAAAAGTGCACAAGAGAAACGGTAAATGTCTGCATGACTTACATTTCATGCGAGCAAAGCCCAGTTACAAAAGTTTCTGTAACTACTCTTTCTGCTCTAGTTTTCCCCAATTTTTATTCTACTGCTCAAACAACAAAAAATTGCAGAAGGAGCATGAAAAGCATAAGAAAAGTGCGCTTGTTTTTCATCATCACGTACCTGTAAAACCTTTCCTGTTCGAGGGTCAATAATTCTCAATTTTTTGTCTTTGCACGTGGTTGCAACGAGCGAGCCATCGCGGTTAAACGCAATGCTGTAGATTATGTCTGGATGACAGTCTATCACGGTAACTACTTCGGCTTTGGTAACGTGCCAAATCACAATCTATTTCCAAAGGATAGATTTTCAGTGAGAAAAAAGGTTGGGAAAAGCATGTAACATTATTCCATTTAGTTCATCATTCGTTACATTATTAGCAACCACACACGAGGATTTCATGTGAACGAGGTGGTAATCTTAGGAGAAAGAGAATATAGAGAGAAATGTATGCTTACAGTGTAATCAAATCCAACACTCGCTAATATGTTATCAGCGGTGGGATGCCATTCTAGCAAACCTACTCGACGTTTATGACCTGTCAATTCGACTAGACAGTCTGTCAAATTGGCTGTAAGGCCACCATCTGGGATGTACCATACTTTGACTGAAGCGTCATCAGAAGCGGATGCAATTATGTTGTCATTGAAAGGATTGAATTTGATATCCAGCACGGCTCCAGCATGTCCTGTCACTTTGTACGTGTTATGGTGTTCCAATCGACCATACTATTTACAACCAATACAAAATTCTCTACGTTAATGTACTTTTTAGTTGATTAGCTTTGTTGATTTTATGCTGACCCGTGCGATTTTTTGTGGGTAATCATGGCATTTTTCTGCCAAGCTTTGTTAACGAAATACGTAATCACAATTGCACGTTTATGTCTGAAAAGAGATTATTTTTTTACCTTTTCGAGTGGAAGGACAAGAAACGAGCCACCGCCAGCCACTTCCGTCACAATGGCGATAAATTTAGGATTTACTGCACAGAAGCCACAGTCATGAGCATTTCGTGTTATTTTGATATTATCATAGCTTTGTTCTTTTCGAGCTGGCTGGCCGTAGACGTGCCGAAACTTTGACGTTCTCACTCCACGAAATCCCATCTGCAAATATAAAAATTAAAAACACTTCGTTATTTTTTTTCAAACCATATTTTCTTTCTCGCAAAATCATGCAATTTACATATTTGAATTAAATTTGCGTGTGCCATTATTTGCATTCTTTTTTCAGTCAGAATTCACTATTTTTCATGTAAATAAAACATCTCATGCTGCCAGCATAACTTTTATGAAAATACCTGCATATTAAGCATATCCATTATTCAGGCAGAGGCTCACAACAACAAACTAAATCTACACCATTTAAACTTTTGCGAAGAAATTTATAATTTTACTGAAGAACTAAACAAGCGAGAAAAAAGTATTTCAAGCCATGCGCACTTTTACAAGAAATAATATTTAAATTCACAAAAATCAGCTTCATTCACTTAATTTAGTTTCCATTAAGCTTAGGTTTTTCAAACAATGTAAAAAATAGTGGTCATATAGCAAAATGCACGGTGAACCAGTGAACTTCATGTTTATCGTTACAATGGTTAACGCAATTTTGCTTTCATTCATCAAGGTCAGAAAAAACTGAGTAAACTTCAACGTCACCAACACCAAATTCCCTCTTGCACTACAATTTTCCGCTTTTTACTTTTAATAATTGATTCCATAGAAGGGTCTGCTGCAAAATTCTGTCCGGGAATGCAGAACACAGATTAAGTTTTGCCTAACAGCGCGGTTTCTTTCACTAAATTCAGACAAACATAGGAATTAGCGCTTATCAATGAACTGAAAATTTACTTGCAAAACATTTAATGCACGTATAGAAACTGACTCTATATTTATTTATTTATTTAATTTATTTTATTGTCATCACAAGCATACAGATACAATTTTACATGGGTATACAGTATCCCAAAAACATGGGCTTTTTCGACTGCAACCTTAACCTTATATTCCTATAAGGCTATACCTCATCACTCCAACTTTAACAACATCATTGCATTACAATTTTACAAGTTAATAGCATACACACTATTCCAATTCATTACATTATATTACACATTATAAAATAATAGTTCACACCCGCGTTTTTACATCTAAAGAAAAAGCAGCAACAGAAACTTAATTATAGCAACATTCTAAAAGGCTGACAGCAGGTATGACAAACATATCACAGGACTTCAAGAGGGAATCCGATACGCATTTTCTTTATTTCAGTATGATGAATGAAGATGAAGTGAGACCAGCTTTCTTTTGCAATTCTTTAATTTCATTCAAAACGTTTCACAATTCGGGCTCTTATGTACTTAAATTGGAAATTGCAGACAAATTTAATTTGAAATCACAGATTAAGTCTTGTAGATTCTTGTAATTCTTGGACAATTGCTCAAATAGAAACTTTGCTCCTCAGTTGATACATTCAATTATGTACAGGATACAAAAAGATTTTAGCCATTGGGATTCGAGAATGAGAAGCACAAAGAAAGAAACGGAACGCAGGTTAAACTGTTAAACTTCATGCATTCTAACTTTTATGGTTACAGAATAAGAAACCAACGGAAATTAATTTAGTTTGTTATGACACCAAGACAATCTCCGTTTTTCACACTCCAGAAACCGTTTTGGCCAAGCAACTATAAAAACGCTCTTTCTTTGTCATGCCGTGGGCGCTGAGGCAAGGACACAGGTGTAACAAAAAATTAGGTAAAAGTAAAAGCGTCGAAAGATTCACCACAAGGGAAACTTTCTTTTACACTTCTTGATAATGGAACAAAACTTTGCACTTTGAGGGCTCTTAGATTTAGAAGGAGAAATAATATGTAATCATATTAAAATTGTAAACTGTCATTCACCATGTTTAACTAAACAGATTAGTGAACCAGAAGGCAGAAGGCATGGCTAATAGAATATGTGTTGGTTGCTTGTGACGTGATGCACATGGCTTGTAACTCGGTTATGAATTCTGTCACCCAAATTACAAAGTTATTTTATAACAGCCACTTTGTCATGTAACACAGACCACATACTGTCAAAAGGGATGAGGTACTTGAAATGTCTGATAAATCAAATTAAAGGAAAATAAATTTCCCAAAAAAAATACATCAAGCCGAGTTTATTCAGAACGCGGGTAGTCATTTTAAGGAAACATTTGTCACAATTTAATTAAACAACGTGTCACAAAATTTATTTTTCATAGGACAACACAAAAAGCAATACGTCACCTATTTTTGATTATATTCAAAACGAAATGATCGAAGAAGCCCGGCGTATCACTTAATTTTCCAAAACGGTATAAACGGGTAATTCTTGGTTATTTGTTTGATACCTTCAGGGAAAGAACAATTATCTGTAAAGACTTCCAATTTTAAAACTGTTCCTAAACCGCACGTTTTTTATAACTTTACAACATTTAAGGTCGATGAATCATCCAAATTTGATGATACTCAACTGATTCAAGAGTAGTTTGAAAAACTAGGAAAATTGTTGATATTGGCATTGCCAAGCATATAGCTTAGACCAGGTGCATAAACTACACCGTACTAATAACAAATATACACTCAACTTTACTCTAAACCCAATTAATAAATGTTTAATAAAAATTACTTTTCAGAAAAAAACGTAACATAGTATCGCAGTGGCTGGTTTGAATTACTGCAGAAAAGGAAATCCCCTCCTCAAAACGATAATTGAAGGTAAGGTGCAACTGTACAGCGTAACATTTTTATTAGCCGACACAAAAAACCTTGCGCTTAAAATTATAAAATTGCAATCATTGCCATTATGTATCGTTAAACGATTGCAGTTTTGACTTAATGCTTTTTATAAGACCAGAGTTATGAGCTAAAGCGCTTTTCAAAAATACTTTACTTAATGGATCATTCAGACATGGTTTCGTTATCTGTGCGATATAATTTTTATTGTTTATTTTGATATTCAATTATGTATCGTAATGTAGATGGGGAAGATAGGTAATAATAATTTTTTACACTCTATCTATTTGCACAGGTAAACAAATGAAAATGTAGGTACATCTACTTACTTTTTGGTGGGTGCAAAAATAAAATGTGCTCACTGAAACATGTACTTTTTTGGTTACCACACGAGCAAGTGGTATTAAATAAAATTTAAGCTGCTCTCGTTGCTTTTGTCTTACTCAACTTTAATTCAGTTCTACTATTCAATATCTTATACAATGCAACATAAAATCAAAATTAAATTAGCTTAAATTATAGAGTTGTTAATCAAGAAAAAACCTGAACGGGCCTTTTTCGAATTCAAAAACCAAGACTGTTGCGGAAAAGATTTTACATTAAAACTTTTAAACGATCACGAAATAAGATGAGATTTATTTCAGTGAGGCATTCTAAACACATTCTACTAAACTCGAAGAAACCAAAACTGATTGATGATGGCGGTGTCCTTTCTGCACAACCATGAGACAGTAGTTCTAACTGAAGACTGGCGACAGATCAGTAACAAACTGAGAATTTACTACCGAAGTGACGAGGACATGTTGAGTCGTATTTTTTCAGGTGAAGGTAATACAGGACATTCTTGAAGGAAGTTAGAGATGACAATGACGCTTTTATGTTTTCATGATGACAATAAAATACATTCCAATCATTTCGATATCTCAACAGTGACTAGGCGAATTATTTTACTACTCCTACGCACTTATTAAATAAATTACAGCTTCGCAGGTTATAAAACCTCCAACTGAGTCATGTTTGCTACTGAAGTTAGTCGCCACGTGAAGGCGTGGAGTCTTTACTAACTGTTGCAGATATTATTAATGTTATTTTGTATGATTATTTTGCATATTATGATATTTTCGAGAGCAACTTAGCCTCAGTATTTGCTCCTTTCAATTTCTTCGAAGCATTTAGTTACGCCATTGCTTTTTAATGGTCAGAATCAGCATAATCTCCACATTATATTTATAAAACTAACTGCAAATTTAATTCTCGTAATGGAAGTCATCGTTATTTATTCCCTCATAATCGGTTCTGCTATCTTATTCATCAAAACTGTTTTATGTGCATTTAGTAGAGCACTGAGCAACATAATGCAATTATGCGTGCGATACTGTATATTATTGTACTGTCTATATTATGTACTATCTTAATAATAATATGCAATAATAAAAACTATTTTCTCTGATTATGAGTCGTGGATGCGTAAAAAATAACATAAAACACGTCATAATAATATTCATCAGCAATCAGCATCTCATTCATGGGGCGCTTTAAAGAACAATACAGTGGGTTGCTCAGCCCCACTTCAATCACTTCTTGCGATAACAATACAACAAAGTATTATTTATGCACACAGTCCAATTCGTAACTCTTTGAAAAGTATTGTACATTTGAAATGATCACCGTTGCATGATTTACTGACTCCGTCTTAGCATTATGCTTCGCCAAATCGCGTTGAATTATTGTCTTTTTCGCTTGCTTGCGATCACTTCTTGAGTAAGAAGGAGTGCGTGAACTGCTGTCATCATCGTGCGCAAGTAAGTGTACAGAGTACGTACACCTGCAGCTCTACTTCAATATGACTTTCTTAATTCCTTCCCCAATTTCAGTCAGCATATCGGTTCAGTTATATAAGAAGGGTAAAAAAATCAAATTTTTCTTAAGGACACACGAAGAGTGTATTTTTTTGTCCAAACTATTCTAAGCCCTACATTGGGTAAATCAACCATAACCCTAAATATTGATGCCGTGCATGAAACGGTTCACTCCTAATTTCCATTCCACAGTAAAAACTCCCATTATCGAATTATTTATAGCTTTTCATAAGGTAGCTCGTGTCATTTTCTAAGTGTTACGGAAATTATTGCATGCTACACAAATACACCCCTCAAATGAACTTAGTTTCTTGTATTTTTTTCCTGCTTTCCACGACACAACTTTTCTCGTTCAGTTTAAACACTGTGATTTTAATTTTCATGGCTTTACCCTTACCATTTCTTTGCAAAATTTGCAAAATGGAACCTTAATTATATTATGTATTGACTGAACAGTTTCGCAAAGTCGTGAAAAGTCATGAAGCTTATTTTTCTTAAAACATGAAGCAATACATTCTATTTCTCCTAGTTTTTATGATTGGCAAATTTAAAACTTTAAATTACCTCTTTTCCAATTTCCGTGCAGACTACAAATATTTTGTTTAAGTCTTGTATTCTACCTTGCGTACTCCTCAAATCCATGAAACTGAATTATGCCTTCAGCAATAAAATGTCAGTTCTGTGAAGGAAATGCTGGTAAAATAAATCCTAGCAAGGTTTGATGAATATCGCGCCCTTTGTTTTAGTTGTTTATTGCCAATTTTTAAACACTACAGCCGGAGCCAAGCGACATGGCTTCTCTTATTTCGCTTCTGTTAATTATGAATTGAAAACTCACCTAGGTATTTTAAAATCCGTCATTAACCCATACATCATTGGTTCTCATTCTCACAAACCGTATGCAAATTGAATCGCATTGAAATAGCGGAGTCAACTAACCTGCAAAACAATTTTATGACTGCACACTAAACCAAGGTATATATAGCGGTTGTGAGCGGTCATTTAAATTTACTAGATGCATCGTAAAACAAAAACACAATTCTTCTTACTAAATTTCGGATACAGTACAAAGCTCTAAAATATTTTTTTCCAAGGAAACAATCACCCCGTAAACTACACAGCCGACTCGAATTTTACTCATGTTTGTAAGTGAATGAAGTGAAAGACCGTATTGTGTTATGTGTTATGTTACGTAATTTGAGAAACGTAAACGACCAGATCTGAGGTTTGAGAAGGGTTTCAATGCACAACAAATACGTAATGGTGAGTTCAGAATGGTATAAAATAGTTACAGTGAAATCTCCACTGTAGCACAGGCACACGGATTTGGTAATTGCAGCAGTAAATAAAATGGAAACAAAACGGCAAGATCACTGCACTCTGCAAACATACAATTTGTGCAAATTGCACCAGCACGAAATGAACCTTAAAACTAGTATTTAGTAGTTTCTTCAAAATGCTGGACACACGCTACTTCACCAATTTTCAAATATAAAAATGGTCACAAAGTTTTGCACGTACATTTCAACTTTAGTTTAAAAAATAAATCTTACCATGAAATTGTTCTGAGCTAGTGTTGAACTGAGGCATTTACTTTGGTGAATCCGTGTGTCGCTTTGATGCAGTTCATACGGTAAAACTTTGATGTCTTTTATCTCTCACAGCCAATTGACAAGTCTAATAATAATGTTTCATAATTCATTGGGAATTTAGTATGAATGTAATGTTTATCTTGTCAATTAACTCATATCTGCATACCTATCAAATCAAGTACGTTATTCAATTGTCAAGTTGAAGTTCAGCTTATCTGTAGAATGAGCGGTAAGAATAATGAACTTGTCTGTTACCAATAAATGACCTTTTACCACCTAATTACATGATACCGTGTAAAAATCGTTCAATCAAAGTTCACAATTTAACAATGAATTATGCTTTTAATATAATTAATATTACGCATTCCTATTCATCCTAAGCATTCAAATTGCATATACGAGCTGAAAAAGCTACAAATTACCTTCACCCCATTCATTACAATCGATTTCATCCAAGTACACAAAGCATAACTTATTAATTTTTAAAAGGACATAGTAATGAACTGAGAGATAGTCCCACAATTTAGCAGGTAACATTATAGAAAATAACACCGCAAGCCGCAACATTTGGCAAATTTTACCACGACATGTCAAGTTTGCAGATAGACAATCAATATCTGACGTAGATGTACCCGTCCACACAAACTGCGGATAAACTCCAAATTCCAAATACCTGCATTCACTCCCACACACCTTCACCGTACGCAAATATAGAGTCAGAATAAACTACACGAAACCACAGACATGGTGCGCGAGCCATTTTATTATTCTTAATAAAAAGAGATGACAAACTTATTATCATTGTATGATAATAACATCTCTGATTTCAACAATAAATATGTTTGTCCATCTTCAGACCAACTCATCAACCACATTATTTTCATACAATTGAAGTTAGATATGTCCGACAAAAATAATAACATTTTGGAAATGATTCTTATTGTTATTAGTTATTATCAACCTCAGACCCTGCAACATTACACATAGTTTTCATCTAACAAAAGCCGACGGGTTTCACAGAATGACGCGACGCAATAATAATACAAAGAACAGTGTCGCGTGGTGTCATTGAAAATTCGGATATGTTATTTGTCAACTATGAGGTGTCACTGATCAATAACGGGATGTAATTAGTCAATGAGATGTCATGATTAGTAAATATTGGCCAAGATTGCACAAGCCTAATCAGAAGTCATCTTTATGATGGTTGGTTTATAAAGGATTGTAGGAGTTAGGAGTTTTAATTCGGGATATTCTGTCTATGTTTATAACGGAATTAACATGGTTAGGATAAGCTCGAACGGTTATTATACCCCTTCAGTAAAGATTGTAATAGTGTATGTAAATAAAAAATGTAATTGCTATAATTGATATCAAGTTTAGCATGCGGCATGCCTTTACCACAAACCGCAATGTAAACAAAACCCACGACATTTATTATCTAGTAACAATTTATTGAAGTGCAAATATTCTTCACATTTCTTGATTCTACATTTTGACAATCACTGTTAATTCGCCACACGACAAAACAAACTTACAACAAAAGACGGCACACGTCACTCTAACTGTGTAAAATTCAATATTTCAAATATTTCAATACAATTTTCTAAAATTCGAAAGTTAATCAGTTTTGGAGGCATTTTTGCAAACTTCTGATAGAAAGACGAGCTAACAAGGCTTATGTAAAGTGTAAACTACGGCGCTTACAGTAAAATACGCATTTGGTTATTTTATTTACTGTTGTGCGCATGCTTTATGGTAACAGATCGTTGTCATGTCATGTGGTTTTATGTACGCTATAATTTGAACATTTACAAAAATAATTTTGATTTTTATTAAATTCTGAGCCAGTGAGTATAACAAATAATTTGCGACTCTTCTGTTAAACCATTTATTTTGACATGTACATTCTATTTATGTGCACGTCCATTTTTATTACATGGCAAGTCATACCAAGTCAAGCGACAGACTTGCAAAGAGAATCCCTCGGACCATTAAACAAATGCCATAATCATCTTAATGACAGATAAGTACCAATAAATAACAATGGTCGAATGCAAATGTAACAATGGTTAACTTGTGAGGCACTGTGAGAGTGAAACCACTGCTCCTCCACTCTTGCATGTAAACCAATTGGGAATCACTTTCGTGTTTGCTGGTGGGCTAGTGAAAATCTTTCGCTTATTTGTTGTAAGCACGAGTCGTGTCGAACGACGGCGGACGACGTTGCGGTGCCACATTAGGTTTGAAAAATATAGGGGAGAGAAAAGTAATTCTTACATTATACTTACTTACTACCTGCCTTAATTATACTTTGCATGGATACTCCGGATTTCAGCTTATAATATGACAGAATCATGAATAGCTTTTTAAAATACCTTGAGGAAAAATTTGCTTGCTTCGTTGACAAGAAAAATCCAACAAGGGTATTTTAAACCAGGTCAATCACATCTAAACAAATATAACTTAAAATAAGAAGTTAAAATTATGACACGGTTTTAATAGATATAATAATTATTGAAAACATTTCATTTGACTACACTACATTAAGATTAAATACGAATTAAAACATGTGCAGTAATCATTGAAAAATGATTGTTGAAGGAATAGTTGTTTATTGTAAATTCAGTAATTACGTTTTATTAAAAGGAGAAAAAAGTTTGCCCAAAGGTGATTGACAAGGGGTTGAGTGTTTTACAGCCTTTTTGAAAAATTGCTATACAAAATGTACCTACAATTTTTTTGATCAGATATAAATGCACGGGTGGCCTGATATTGTTAATGGCAGTAGACTTTAACTTAATCAATCAATTTTATAAAGCATCCCGTAAGAAGAATTTTATTCTTAATCCCGACAAAGGCAAAAATTTCTTTGGACGCTTGATTGTTTTCTTAGCCACTCGATTTTCTTAAATATTCTATCACGTATATTACCATGTATACTAATGTATAGAACCTGACGTTTCGTCAATGAAGAGTAATCAATACAAAAACATTGCGTCGAAAAATTGATAGTTATCCTAAAACAAACAGCCTCCTATAGAATGGCTGCTCCTCTCATGGTCTGGTACTTTACCCAAATTTTTGTATCCTGTAAAACTAGAATAATTTTATGTAGCATCGTAAATATAGTAATAAATAATAATGCAGGTAGTCAGACAATAACGGCAACAATACACAGGTGGTTAAATGTATTTCTGATACTACAAATAATAATAATAATTTTAATCGTAATAAATTAAATGATTTGTGCAGCTAATTTTGAAAAGAAAAATTCAGCTGAAAAGGGTAATTAGACGTGAGAAAGTTGTAAAAAGTAATTTCACGCCGTGTGGTGACGATCTTTAATTTTTTTTAAACACTCATATTTCAAATTGCTGAAAAGAATTTTTCCAAATATAGATAGATTTTAAAGGTATAAAATATAGATTTATGTAGTTCTCAATTCCTCACATTCTTTAAGTACTTCGTTACCCCATTCACGCATAATCGTTGTAATTTCAATGCCTTCTCTGTTGTGCTGCAGTTGCATAGTTGATTATTACTTATTCAGACCATCGATATCATTTACCTACTCACTTGCTATATGATAGACATATTCCCTGCACATGTTACGTATTATTAATCGGAACATGACTTACACACAGCCAATAATTACTAATAAAGCAACTAAACACAATTTTGACGATCCTGAGGTATTATTAAGCATTGTTTTTACTCATAAAAGTGGAAAAAGTGTTTAGAATTCCCTTTTCGTTGAAGCAAAGTGCTCATTCATTCATATTTTGTGCTTACTTGCCATTGCAATATTTTTTAAATAATGTGAACACCGTGCACGTTTATTAACGATACGTAGGCATACAACTGAAACATAGATCTTGATAATCTTGACCATACTCTGTTATAAAGCGAGTTTTACAACGTCGTCGCACCACACCGCTACAATAATCAAAGTTGTCTACATCAGAGCAGTTAGTTAACTGTAAGGTATCCGCTCGTCTGGTGCAATAAAAGAGTTAAAAAGTAAAAACTTAATTCCTCTTGGCATTTATTACTATGACCAGTTTAATCAACAATTTAGGAGCAAATTAAAGGCTCGTTGCTGTGCACCCTGTGAGAGAATGCACCTTTTGTAATGAGAAATGTGAAATGAAATGCAGAATACAGACAATTTATTTAGCTGCATAAAGGCGCTTGTAACGGCGGTAGTGCAAAAGTGCAAATCAAGCACTTGTTCTTTTTTATTAATAGCAATAATAATCATAATAATGATAACGGTAACCGTAGTCGCAGAACAGTGGCCACGACGACGCCTTCTTTGCCGTATTGTTAAATAGATGTTCCTTGTGTAATTACTACAATTGCTATTAACCTAGTCACATATAGCCCGTTTTCAAAAGGCTTCTACTTTAAAATACGCGTTTTATGATGAAACAAAAATTAACTTGGGGAAAGAAATGTTAATATGTTGTATTCAAATAGAAAATGTTTGTAATTTTACCGAGCAATTATCAGAGGAAATTTTAGAATACGTTTCGATGTTGCTTTTACAACAATTACGAGTTATCTTTTTTCGTTTATCCTGTTCTGATTTGTTGAAGTAAAAATCACTTTAAAATTAGGGTTTACTTTTTCACAAGTCTTTCGAAACTGAAAGCTTGCGAAATATACCTAGTCGATTCCAATGAAAGGTTAAAATAGAAACCAGCAACTCAAATGAATAAAAACTGTCTTTATAGCAAATATCTTTTCCGATTGCCTCCAGGCCAGGGCAGAGAGTCAGAAGTTAGAAGCCAAAAAGACAACGAAAAGTCAAGACGTAGTAGAATAATGCGATGCTCACATGGAAATGAATCAGCACGAACATGTGGCATTACATCAACTGCTTTATTATAAGTAACGTACAACAATTAATCATAATAACCAAATATTGTCATAATATTAGAATGCTTGGCAAGGGGAATGATTCTGTTGAGAGAAATTCATTTGGTGTTGATTTGATGATTTTCATTCAATGACATTCGATGTTGACATCTACTAAAGCTCAAGATGGATATCACCCAATGGATGAATCTGAATAATAATGAAAATCTCTCCTACTACATGCAACAATTTCAATGGGGGCGATTTAGATGGGAAACTAACCATAAAACAAGTCAACCAAAACATGAGTAAACTAAAAAATGCGATTTTGAAAATTAAATTCAAAAATATAATTTAAAACATAGCCAATGATTAAGTAATTATAATTACAAAATATCGTTGTTATTATAATTAAGTCAATGTACACAATTATAATGCGTCAGTGATATATTAGAGTGGGTGGAGGTTGAATCTTTCATTATTGTTGTTTTATCGACTGAAAGATCTACGACTTCAGCAAATAAACTAATCTTTATTATGTAACATAATGATTCGCAACAAAAATGCCTTTTACAAATACGTGAACTTGTTTCTAGGTTATTCTTTAAAACCAAACTACCACCAATGATTGAAATATTTTAAATGTTAATTTCTGTTCCAAATTTCTATCAGCTCAATGACAATATTTACAAATCCTAGATCCCAGTTAAAAGTATCATACAGTGTAAGATAAAACTTAGTAGGAGTAGGTGCCATTTGGCCAAGACATTCTGTGGAGTGGTGGATGAAAACATAAAAATCGCACTTAATTAAGTACAGTATTTTTTCTCAGACAGTTATAATTGCCGGTAATGAGATTTTAATGGGTGCAAGAGAATGCTAAATATTTGCACGTTGCGTTCATTGAGTAATTTTATCGAGGTGTAGGATAGTTCGAATGAGTTCAACTTTGTCTTTCACTTGTTATACAAAACTATAAATTCCGCAGTAGGTACGCTCTTGCATAGAAAATGAGCCACGTACAACTCGCAGAAGATTCTTTCATAGCTCTACGTATCCTGATCATTATCATTTGAGAAACAAATATCTGCTTTTTTATTATTTCAGATTGGCATTGTTATAAAACACCTAACAACAAAATGTGGGCATAGGTCAGCTTGTACAATATTTTTTTGTTTAAGAGAATTTACTGAGTCGCATCACACTGCTGCTCTAGCATTTAACTTGATCGTATTAAATTCAATCACATTGGAAGGGTGATCATTGTTCGTTTTTATTACTTTTCAAGTTCAACTTAAACTGAGTGGTCAAGCTAAAACAATGCGTTTAAATGCGTTTCAAGAAATCAAAGATGTGGCTTAATTACCATCTGTATGCATCACTTAGCACAAAATATATAGTTTGAATCTGAAAACGAAATGAGTGATATTATGTTGGGATGGTATTACAATTTCAAGAGCAAACTTATCCTAAAAAGGGCTATTTCTAATTATAATAATCATTGTAATAATTGGAGACCATTCGTAGATTTTTCACTGTACTTTGTTTCTAATGACTATCCAAAATGGGATTTTACAATCACTCAGCTCGACCTCTGGGTCAACAAAAATTCACTTTCATCCACGACACGTGTAAATAGAAAGAAAAGAATGCGTAACTTTTTATACTAGAAAACATGAGACGTGATAAACCTTTACCTAAACCCAAATTTACTTCCCCTTGCCCATTTTGTACCATATCAGAACACTTTACATTGTTAAATACTCCAGAAAAATTGAGTGGAACATTTTTGCTTTCAGTTCAGTTAAGACAAGTGAAATGAGTTGTGAAAATTGGTTTGTGAGGTTTATGATTTTCTCTTTTTCTGAATAAAAATAATCAGAATACAATAGTAATAATACCTAGTAGTAATAACTAACGATTAGGGGCGTAGGTACACAGGTCGACGTTTGAATTACCACTTACCACAAATAGAAACAAAATAGGCAGTCCAACAAAACAAATCAAAATGAAATCAATGGATTTTTTCATTCAAGAGTTGAGGTGAAGGGTGAGGTGAGGATCAGTGTCAGTGATGTGCACACACTGCCTATTTGATGCCATAAAAAGGTTCGTGTTAAAGATGATGAGAGTGACATCACTTTCAGCATAAATTATATGGTGTTCATGTGATTTGGAGTTTAAAACCCAACCTAATTGCATTTGAGCGGACCGATGCAATGATGCTCATTCATGACTCTGAATATGACCGTGTGTAACTCCTTGTTGATTTTTTATGTTGACACGCAGTGTATAAAAAAGTAAAGAGTCTTCTAAAGTACGTGACGCGATTGACTGACTAGGAACAAAAAATGCAGTCAAATGTGAAGGAAGACTTTCGGGGAAAATAATGACTATCATAAATAAATATCATGAATGGAAGCAAGCAGACGCTCAAAAAACTGTAGGACGTGATTTAAGGACATCACTATTATCTCTTCGTTTTATGTATGTCACTCGGTTGTTTATAGCGCAGCAAGAAATAACAATTTTATTTGCCCCATTCATCTCACTGTGACTCACGGAGTGCGAGTTAGATAGTTTAAGCATCATCCGAAAAGAGCCAGTCATAAGTGCTATTAATTCCTATTATAACCTATCAACAATGGACTAGGTCTCGTTACGTCACATCATTATCACGTAACTGACAACAATAATAATCCATAACAAAATCAAGATGGTCATTACCAAAGAAGAAGGTTGGCTGCTCAATAGCAATATCCTCATCACAAAATCACGCCTCTCCGTGCCCTCATATCTACGGAACCATCAACAATCAGTTTGGCTGTTCTAAAGGATGACCTTTTAAATTTTATAAATAGCGAGAATATTACGTGGCTTTAAAATCTTGTATCATGGCCATTAGATAATGAAAAAATCTAAATTCAAGGTCCGTTTTGTAACATCAACGTAACGTATCATTTTTGTGATACAAATAAATCATAGTAATAACAGATGAATGAACACATGACAAAACCAACAGTGACACCAGGTAAAAAACGATGGTCAACCTGAAATTGCCTCATGCTGTTTTTCTGACTAGTTTAATTCATTATCGCAGAATGCAGCTCAGGCTTGCTATTCATGTCCAAACAGAGGATAGTTTACTTTATGGAAATTACATGACATGTTACAATGTACGATGTACATAGTACACAATATTATTTTGTAGTTTGTCTTGTCGCGAGTCAATAATAGTTTTCCTTTTCGCATACTTTATGCTTGAAAATTCTTTCTCCATGGTTAAACTACTGGTTCTATGTATGTACATACATCTTTTGTGTACCGCAGCACATACAAGTATTTGTACAACTAGCAAACAAAATGGCGATGGTAAATAAGCCGCAAAACAACTTGAGTACAAGAGTCTCTTCGACAAAAAGAAACAATGAAAAATTCACTTCGTCGTAGTATTGATCTGATCTCTGTCGTTCCTTCTTGTTCCATCTCCATTTCGCACCAAAGAGTGCGTCATCTTAATGTGTATTTTGGTCTTTTTACGGGCTACACTTTCTTTGTTCCATTTTCATAAGAATACGTAAGAATGACGAGTCGAGTCTAAAAGCTGGTTGGATAAGCTAATAATGGACATATCCCGGAAGAGATGGAGCATTATCATCTTCATGATAATAGCAGGCTATAATCTGAACAGCAGATCTGACCCAAGAGCAAGAAAAGAAGGATGGAGAAGTGAGATAGTAAAGGATGTGAGTCTAAATGAGTCGTGACACGAATGACAGGCAAGCGTGACATGAAGCTAATTGCTCCAGAAGTTTGATGCACACTGCTCTAAATACTTATAGCTAAAACTGAAATAATCAAAATTTCTGTGAATTGAGATTTCTTTTAATGCATACTAATGCATCCGAGTTTGTTGATATAATCTTTGTTTGTTTTGAACAAAAGTGCTCATATTTTACTGTGTAAGAGTTACAATGGATGATGTGGTGATGGTCGTGCTAGATAATTTGATATTAGAGATGAGTCAATATAACATTGAGTGTAATGTGTCCATGACATGGTAACTTACTCTCCTTTAAATGGACTATTGTAGAACAGGCAAAAATGTTAATACTTATTCTTCAATGGGAAAGTTCAGTTGGGTTCAAAGGAACTGGAAAAATACAGTGAAATAGCAAAGGAAGCTCATGACCATGCAAAAAATCTACATTATGTTTAAAAATGCTGTGTTGGGACATTAAAATTAACGATCTGTGATCTTAACAGAACCGCATACTGTTTTTGAAAAGCTTTCAACATCCGTTGTTCAGGCATGCATTCATTCAAGATGAACTAGCGGTCTGAGTCGGAAATGAACAGGGTCGCAAAATACAATGAAACATGGAGATTTAACAGATACCTGCGAAAAGCGGAAAACCTGTGAAAACAGAGAAACAATTCAACTCATAATGAACAAGTGACAAGGCTACGTTATGCACATTACAGAACATGCAGTTTTTGAACGACACATTAAAATAAATGTTTTGTTTCTGCTCAAAATACAAAGGCTACAAAATTGTGTGGATTGCGACAAAAAACATACCTTGATGGGAGGTTTAGTGCAAGACGTACAGTCCACCATGTTTGCGTCAGCTTCGAAAAGATGGCTGGATTAGTTTGAATAAAGTCAATCAATCAAAATGTGATTCGATTTTTCAAAGTTGTTTCTTAAACGAGCATTATCGTTTGTGATTAGATATTATTATTTTATCATCCTATTTCGTATCAAAACTGTCTAAATCTATTTATGAATTGTTTAGAAAGTTAATTGAATCTTCATTCAAGAGAAAAACGTGGCAGTTGTGAGAAATGCTGGAGTAATTGAATTAGGCACCATAAAAGCATACAAGTAAGTTAAGTAAAATGTCAGACGTCGTGCACACTTGGAAGATGGATGCTCTCGGTTTGAAGAATAAATTAAGAACGAAATTAAAACGCTTTCATGTCAACTTGAAACCAAACATGTTTTTGAAGGTTATTAGGGAAATGCGAGCGGAGATGGTTTACTAGAACAGTGACAGTTATGGGACCAGAGAGCGTAATTAATCGATGAAAAATATTGGAGCTTGTCGGAATGAGCTTTGGAGTTGCGGAGGGAGTCTCAGAGATTGAATGAAGGGGTGACACAAAACTTTAACAAACCAGTGATACAACAAAAACTTTTATGGGAAAAGTGTTCCTGACGGCACTCTGGTAAAATGTAGTCTCTGTAAAATGCCAACAGCAGGAGTAGTCTGTGGATATTCAAATTGGTGGATCACATTTATATTTTGCATAGTCTGCGTGCTTTTAAAATGTAGGCGGCTTGATGACAGGTTGTGGAAATATCGCCACAGCGTTGAACGAATCAGCAAAAAAAAACGACAACGGCACGCATTTAAATATCCAGTTATGTCATAAACTTTTTGCTTTCCAAAGACAAAGCCGTTCTTTGTTGCGAATGTCGGCGGTTTAGAGAAGAACTGTAGACTGAGGCTGAGGCTACCGATTATCACAGAAGAGCACTAAAAGTATTATTACTTTATGCCAAAATATATTTTATTTTCCCCAAAAATATAAAATGAATGTTATTTCCTAAGTGTTTTTGTTTCAGATTGCATTAGGCAGCTGGATCAAGTGAAGCCTTTTATGATGATGACAACAAAGCTTAATGTTGCCGACACGAACACGACAATGGCGTTGATGTGTTTATTGACAACATGGTATAATGGTTACGTTAATAGAGTTACGTATTCCGCTGAGTGAACTTTTTTTGTCGGAAGGAAAGGATTTTCGTCTCCTTATGGCAAAATACAACAAAAAAATCATCTCTTCTCTACAACGACTTCTTTTTTCATACTTTCTGTCACACTAAAAATGGAACTGAGTTTTGGCGTTGACAAAAATACAAATAATGAATGGCTTTGTTAGCTGAGCAGAGATAAAGTTACGTTTTAAGAGCCGAGCTGGCGAGTGTTAGAAGAATGAGCAGGAGCACTGTAGCACGAGTGACTTAAGAAATCAGTGGACATGACAGTTGACAACTTTTTTACAAGGGGGCTTTGATAATTTTATTAATATTCCTTTTATGTTCGTTACGCTGGCTCTCTGTTTGGAAACGGGTGGGAAACAAGTAGAAAACGTCGGTATCGATTTACAGTTTGCTCTCGTTTTTACGACTATTGTTATGTTATAAAATGATGGTTGGTGGTAGAAATAGAAAAATGTACATAATTACATTTCGCTTGTCTTGTGGAAAGACGATGGAAATGTGATAGAAATGTTAATAGCGAAGTTAGGTTAAAGGAAGATAAAGTTGACAATGATGTCGTGTGTTGTGCTTTAAGGCCTTTGTTGTTAGGAAAAGAGGTAGATCATAGTCCACATCGAATCGTCGTGTGAACAAAACTTTTCTGTCTTGTTAATCTCAACGATTATAACTAGTTTCGTACTCTGTATTTACATCCGTAAAAATGTACGAAAATTCGTTTAATCAAAAAATCAAGTTTGTTTTTGTGTGAAGACACACGCACAATAAAAAGGCTTTCTTTCGCTATTTAGTTTTTCTCCTGCAGTAAATTAATCGGCAACATTTTTTCTCTTGTTGCCAACACGGTACGCCAACTGCCAACAAAACTAATGAAACTTTTGATTTAATTTTTCCGCACAATAAGAAAAAGGTCGAAGTTCGACCGTCGAACCCACAAAGGAAGTTTGGAACTTTAGTTTAGTAGGAGTTCGTAATTCACACACTCGTACACAACAAGGAAACTGTCAGTCTCGCTGGTTTTTGTTGGTTAGAAAGTTCATGGAAAACTGCATGAGCGTGTCAAGAAAAGCCAGGTTGTTTTCTAGAGATGTTTTCTATCCTTGTGCTATGTTGTGACGGCTTTTTTCTTCAATTCCAGCTTAGAGTTAGTGAACGAATGAATGAGTGACGAAATTGAGCCCACCACCATAGCAGCAGCAGCAGCAAGCGATAAATAATTCAGAGAGAAATAGGCACAAGATGTAATTTTCATATTAAAATTGTAATTAATTGCCACATATAAAGTACATGTAAATGATTAGATTGGACTTTGAAATATTTCTGTTTCAGCACAAACTACTTTTTTATTCTGTACCTAGAGTACACATATTTCGTCGACATGATTTAGGTGATGTGCAGCATGGCGGCATAGCTTAGCGTCAGCATCTTATCTTTTTATTTGAAAGACTCAGCTCACAGCTCTTTTAAGATCATGGAAGAAATGAGATCAGCTTTGCAATCATCCTCCAAAAATACCTAAAATTGCAGTTTATTATTTCTTTTTTGTAAAATTAAAGATAGCGGTGATGCGAACACCAGGGACAATCCCTACCTCCAGGAGTTTTTTGCTCCTTCTTTATTTAATATGCTGCATTTGCCCTTGTTCGTACATTGATATTCTTGCTCAACCAGAATTGAGTTTCTCTGTTGTATTTAATAACAACAAAACATGATTTTTCGTTCTTGTGTCGTCAGGCTGGCTTGAGTAGATCCATCCAACGTATTGTAAGTGTTATAGTTATTGTAATGATTATTTCGCAAAGTGTACAAACCACCTAAAATATATACCTGTGCGTTATAATTTCTACAATCTTCCAATAATGTAACCGTTCAAAGCAGTTAAATAGGAGAAAGGTTAAAATCAATCTGTAATAACGTATAACACATTTTACAGATCATTTTATGGAAAAAGGGTGGATTTTGTACTATATTATCATGATTATTGGGTATTAGCATCCGCATTCACAATATTTCGAACATCCATCCATCTACTGACTCAAGTCAGGAAAAAAACACTTCATGGTCTCATGGACCCACAAATCATTGGATTCTGTTCTGCTGGCATAAAAATCGTGACAAGTTGTATCATAGTGTATCATTTTGATATCACAAATCATAACCCTTCCTTCGCAAACAAAAAATCTCTGCCTGTGTTACTCCTGCCGAATCTGACCGACATGACACTACGGTGAAGTGAAACTGGAAACAAGAGTCTAACAAATATTGAACTTTTGGTTTGGTAAAATATAGAAAGTTGTCTGCTGGTAACATGGAAGTGTAACAACAAATGTTCTCTTCTCTTTTGTTTTCGGGTCGGTGTGATCAACGGATAAAAAGTAATAAAAGAGGAAAACAAAGATTACGCGTTTTGGTTTTGTTTGATTGGATTACGTCTCTCTGTCCATTTCTCATCTCATCTCTCTTCTTCATTTATTCTCATCTCATCTCATGCTGTTCGCTTTCATAGGGTTCGGCAGAGAAAAAAAAAATCATGTAATTCGTATTCTAGTTGTTCTTCCCTGTTTGTCTTGTCCATTTCGTTCTTCGTTCAGAAACAGACAAACTTACGCAGTAGGTTGCTAATAAAACCAGCAAGTCAGGTAGATATGATACCACACGTTTTCTGTTTCCCTGCTCCTACCTGCCTTTCCTTATCATCTTGTTTTCCCATTTTATCGATGTTTTATTTTTACAACTTATCTTGGCAAACATGGGTCACTACATGTTTTGTTCTCTGCGGTGGTTTTGGCCTCCAAGATACAACCCAGCATTAATTGATTATTTTATGTTTAAATAATCCAGAGGTTTGTGAAGTAAACCAACCGAGCCAAAACTTCTCATCTAATTTTCAACAAAACAACGATTGTTTAACAAGTTGGATAAAACATAACATTATCCTTGTACGCAATGTTCATAGTTTTATTGATGCTCGTTTCATCTGCGAATAAAACTGTTACACCCCCTGAGCATTCTTTCGTTTCTACATGTGTGTATGACATAATTGCACGAAATTTTGCGATGACAGCATCCAGCAAAAAAGAGTGATGAACCTTTTTTCTTCTTACTGAGCCAGAGCCAAGACAAACGCAAATGAATAAATAACTTGAAGTCATAATAATTACTTTAGGAATAGTTATTTCGTGCTAATGTCTATTTTGTACTTTGTACTGTCCTCTGGTTCGTTCTCAAATAATTTGCAAAGAGGGGGCATGAAAACAGTAAACTGTAAAGTTGCGGTTATTATTATTTTACAATAGGATACGTGGTTTCCTTCGGGTTAAATGTTTAAATAATGAAATACAACAAAGGTAAAGTTCCATGGTCTTGCGCCGTCTGCGTTTTCCTAGATTTTATTACTGGAGTTTAATGCTGCGTAGCATATTATTATTGTTCCGCCTTTTCTTTCTGGCCGATTTCAAAAGACATGATCTTTCCGTATCTCTGTCAGCGTTCAGCAAAGATGTGAAGACGAGTCGTCTTAGACGACGGCAATAGATGCGAGAAACATATGTCGCTATAAATTTTTAAACAACAAAGTATCGCTTCTATTTTCTGAATGTGTTTGTAAATACGTTCGAAAATCCAGGTTTCGTCTCCGTTTCGAACACAGCTCACTAATTTTTCCTCTGGGAAAACGAACTAGGAGAGTTAGTGTTATTACAATATCAGATGTGATATATAGACAAACGAAAATCCTCTCTTATAAAAGCAAAAAGGCGTTCAAGCGAAAACTTTCTTTACACGCCTTTTTGCTGAGCTGACACAGCTTCTAAATTTTCCACGGAAAATCGTCAGGCTCAGCTTTTTGCGACAAAAAATCATGCCTCGACTACTGGCTAGCGATTTAACAAGATGACAAACCTTAAATTATGGCTTGTTTAAAGGCATGGATGTGGAGTCTCATTTCGCATTAGTGTTTTGTAAATGGGTTGCTATTGCTGTCTTGGTTCTTTTTACGCAAACAGAATAACAGTTTGAGGGCGAAACATTCATTTAAAAGTTATTTACAATTTTGACAGAACTCAGCTCCCAGCACCTCCTAACCTTGCCTTATTTTTTTGCATAGTAGTTTACTAACTTTTGAATGTAAAAATTAAATTACTTTGTCGTTATTTTAACAAGAACCATTCACAAATTGCTTAGTTCATTTTGTCAACCATAAAAACCATAAATGCTCAATACAATAGTAGTAAAAGTGAATGAAACGTGACGTCGAAGTCGATTATTTTTTTATGCCTATGCCAACAAAATCATTATTGCAAATTTGGTCAACGTTACAAAATTCAATTAAATAAGATGACTACTTGAGACAATTATCAACTCGGCGAACTAATAATGACGGTTAAACTTCCGTGTACCTCCTCCTAGTTAAATAATTATTATTTTTATTGTCCATTGACAATTCATCATAAAAAATTCATAACAGAGACTCAACCCTCAACCGGTTTTTTCCAGCTCAAAAGAATAAAAGGGAATGAAGCTTATTAAAATAGATAAAAAATGGCTACACATCTGATGCCGGACAATTACTTTAGTGGTATTTCATTTAGCAGCACGCATACCTCCTTACAAAATATGACTCCAAGAGGTTATCTCACTATCTTTAAAAAATTATTCTTCGTTCTAGTGCTAGCTCGTTTTATTCTCCTCATCCCAGCACATTCCCTTTGAAGCGGAGCGAGCTAAGATTACATTAATTATTGTGGGCAACCATGCATGGTGCCACTACTGCTACTTTTCCTTATTATTATGATTATTTTCTACTTATCACAATCCTTTCATGTTTTGTCGCTCCAGGCTATACGTTTTTTCTCTCCTCATTTGACAAAAGACTGTAGCACTTCACTTAAGAACAACAATTCTCTCTGAGAAAAGAACACAGCCGCCCAGCAGAAGGAGAATGATGCCACAGAGCTAGTAGACTTGTTGGCTCATCTTGATCATCTGAAAAATCTCATCGCCGTGGTCATCATCATCGTCATCACCATAACTCTGTCCAGCTGAAGTATTTACAAAAAATATTCTTATCCAACTAAAGCTACTATTGTATTGCAAGTGATGTTCTTGTTTTTCTGATTGTTTGCCTACTTTTTCCTAATGGCAATAGCCAGAATAAAGAAATGAATGCGAAATGAATCTCTCCTTCTCATGGTCACTTGACTCATGCATTTTCCCTGCTGTACGTTACTAGAATCCGCTAAAGTAGTCGCTTAATTCAATGTGCATTTGCTCCTTATTTATGGCGACAAGTGTATCATTATCTTATGAACTTTATTTATTATGCTAATTTCGGCAGATAAATAGATAAAATTATACTTAAAACCTTAATATTATGATAACACGGGAAAATGCAACGTGAGCTAAAGATGACTGTAAGGCAAACGAGTTGGCTTAGCCTCAATAAGAATGAATTAGACGACGATGACCGACACCGAGGGTGATTAGTGACTGGACAGAGGAAACAAACTTTGTCTTAAGATCTTATCTGTAGCCACATTAAGTAACAAAATTAATAAATATAATTATAGCATAAAAGTTTAGAGTTGATAAATTTGCAATTACTAGGATATTATTTTGCCTTTTTGCCTGTGGCGATGACGATTTAAGCATCACTTCAAAGTTTTAAGTGCCTTCGTATAGTATTATCCTTGGACCAAAGACATCCCTTAATAGCTTGCGTTTTCAGTTAGTTTCTGCTAAGACTCTCTTGGTGGCTCTTTTGTGTTGTGTCGGCACTTCATGTTAAAGCAAGATGTGAAGATGAAATGCAGATAATTAAGTGCCTTTAATGACGCTTTTCAGCACGTAAATAATGAAACACAGACATTGTAAATATTGCGAAAGCATATTATGTGTATAAGATATGTCTGCAGAAGAAGTAAGCGGATCATTAGCATTACGTAAAACGATACTTGTGCAATTATTTCATTTCTACATGGAAAAATATATTTCTGAAGTTTGCAATGTAATTTGACGATAATGTATTAAGAAACCTTGTAAGCAATGATTTGAGGACAGAGAAATATGTGTAAAAACATTATATTAGTTTTGTTTGTAACTAACCCATTTTTTCATATGGTTCAAGGTATGTACACAACCAATAATTGTAATGGTCGTGTGCGCGTTCTAACGTTTGTATTATAAATTAGATACGCTTGTATAATATTTTAAAATGTTTAAAAAATTGGGTTTGTTCTTGTAAAACTGCGAAAAGCCGCTTCTTCTGTACTATAATGTTTAAAATCATGTTTCATATTTTTGCAAACTCAGACAAGCCTTGTACGACGACTAACATTGTTCAAAACCTCATCTTCCTCGTTTTTACAAAAATCTTACCAAATGTACAACATTTACCTTTTAAGTAAGATGATGCAAGCAAAATTCAAACTATAGATAAAAATCAGGCAACGAAATCATTGAAACTAGAGTCTGGGACAGAAGATGAGAAAGACGAAATAGTAGAAATTATTTTATTGATTCTTTTTCATCATGTCTATTAAAATCAAGCACGGATATGAGCGCACAGAAAATGTGTGTAGAAGACGCAAGCCAAAAATGAGGAGAGCACAAGAGCTGCCTGAGTGACATGGCATGGAGGAAGAAGATAAGAAAAAAAATTATGCATTCTAAATTTATTATTTGTTATTGTATTTTTATCGCGTATACATAACATTACTTTGTGTGCATGGGGTGACTGGACGGCAAAAACTCTCGAGGAAACTATCTCGAGAGGAGATGAAATATCCCAGTCTTTTTATAAGAAGCACCCCCAAAGCTTTTAATGTATTTATTCAGAAAATATTATTTTTTCATAAGAATCTAATATCAGATAGTGTGTTATTATGCATAGGGAAAAATGCATCCATCCATACGTCACGTACACCACGTCTAACTTGCATTGATTATGCAGATGTATTTATTTTTTACCACAAACACGAGGATCCCGATGATTAGAATAGAAAAGATGTTCAGAACACAGGACGCAGAGTACGAGGCGAGAAGGAACGTTCGATGAATGGATGGATAGATGCTTGGAGGTGGCGGTGAACGTTAACCTTCTGTAAAAATATATTATGATTTTTTATTTTATATTATGTTATTTTGGTTTCGGTTTTTCCGTCAAGTCTAGCATGTTCTTATTTACATGTGTAAATATGTTTGGCCTTTGTAGCAACAAAGTTGACTGAAGCTCGTCTTACTCAGTAGAGAAGATGATTATGACGAAGGAATGGTTGACTTTCTTGGGACTAATAATTTATCTTGCGTATACTCATGCAGCAAAGAAAATCTCGATAAAAATCAGCTCACTCAAGAAACGTCATTAGAAAACAAATTCATAACAGCATATCAGAGCCCACATGAATGTATTTACACATTTAGTATGTAGTCGAGTGGCTCACGCTTTTCCGTCTTTTTTCCTTACACACACACTTGGTATTTTTTTGACAGATTTCCCTCCGGATTAACTAGAGTCGTCGGTCTTTCCTTCCATTCCAACAACTTTTCTCTCGCTCATTCATACTCATGCAGAATTTGGAAGAGAAAAATTACAATTTTCCGCAGAAGAAGAACTAAAGAAGCAGCACGTTTTGGAGCAAAAACATTACCAGACGTGATACCCAAAATGCCTAGGTAGATGTTTGATACCGAAATACAGCAAAAGGAAAATCATCACCTCCACTTGTCACATACAATATTCTCGAGAGGATTTTCTTGCCGACTTAGTACAAGCAGGAAGAAAGATGATGACTTTTCTGCACACCGGACATGATTATGTAATGCCTAGATGTAAGATTTCTCGGTGGTTTGTCGTCATGATGGTGTGAATGTGAAGAAATGTGCCGAGTGCCGGGGACGTGAGCATATTTTGATAAAGGTAAGCGTGCGTAAAAAATCCACTGGCAAACGTCGACGAGCTTTGCCAGGTCGAATGTTTTGGTTTTGATTAAAAGTGTATCATTACAATCCGCGGAAAGTTAAGTGTAAACAGATTATTCATCTTTAGACTTGGAGTTTGCTGTTGCTGCGAAATTTGATTTGATTCAATTCCTTCGAGAGAAACACGAGAACGGGAGAAAATTTAAATTGATGCTGGAAAAACAAGTATGGTCTGAGCGAGTCTAATCTGAAGGAAAATGTGATGAAAACGGTGGCTCTAATGAGCCTGATTCTGGAGGAATTTGAAAGGAATGCAGTTGCTTCTTTGAGCGTATTACCGTTTCTCGTCACTCAACTCTACTTACAGCAGTCTTGTATGAAGTAAATTTATTTATACTTTTTTCACATATACTCAAATTGACTGAATGAATGAGTGAGTGATGCATGCTTTGTGTTGTGCCAAATGAATTTAAAGGAAACAAAAAGATAATAAACAAAAAATGGAATGTACCTTGGAATATTGTCTTTTATTGGGGAACTGGAAGGAAATATTATCCTTTCTGGATAGTTAGCTCTCGCACAATTTATCCGTGTCAAGGTGTGCTAAAACTTTTAATCAAGCAAATTGCTTTCGCTACGATATTTCCTTTTTCAAGTGAAGTCATTAACGTACAAAACAATTTATCAGACAATCGACTGTCCAAAATCACTCTGCAGGGGAGAAACAACGGGAGAAACGTTGGAATAAAAATTGACAGTTTTTCCTATGACTCAGCCAGCCGCACTACATATAATAAAAGAGATATTATTGAAAATTGTATGAAATTGCTCATTTACAGGGGAGCAGAAAGATAGAGGGGAAAAGTTTTCAAGTTTTTTTTTGTAATTGTAATATCATAGGCACACTCACAGTTACACACACTGCATGAAATGACGTTTTGCACCACAACTTTGACTACGGAACGGGCAAATGTCTAACTAGCGTATAATATTTAATATCAACGTTTAATGCACAATACAATGCTTGTCGCATGTCTCTTTTTTGCACACACAAACAGAGTTTAGTTCCGTTCGTTCGCCGATTCTCTCTGCAGACTGCGAGTAACTCTGAGTTTTTGTCTGTCCTCCTCCCGTGTCAGGAAACAACTGTACAATTAAGTAGGAAAGAATGAGGAGTAAAACTCACACAGTGAGAGACAGAGAAACACACACCCGCCCGCAACAACAACGACAAGAGAAGAGAGAGAAATGTGATACGATGATGGACAAGGGTAAATTCTCATAGAACGAGGAAAGAAATTAACCCTTTTCTTTCTCCCTCCCTCTCATTAAATGTAAAAATCGTAACAAAAGGTAATTATATTCTAATATGCAGTACATCTCTCACATGTGTGTCCATGCATATTAATTTCGATAAACATTACTACTCTACTGCAAACTAAACCTATTACTTATTCGACTGCATTTTTATTATACCCCTATTTCTTTCTCCTGCTGCTGCTCTCTCAGTTTCGTGTCAACGTCAGCCTGTCATTTACTACAACTGCTATGTTAGACTCACTGTTGTTTCGTTTAAAAAAATTCACAGAGTAAATTAAATGTAGGAGACAAACTTAGAGTAGAAATTTGGAGGACTTTTGGGAGTCGACTATTTACCTTTTTCGCCACAACTCCTCTTAAATTACAAGAGAGGAAAGTAACCGTGAGCTTTCTTGAGTCACTTTGTTACGTGTTACACATGTATTTCTCCACTCCACTTCCACTTTGATTCCATGAATCGAATCATTCAAATCTAGCAAGTCAAAGAAAGACAAAACGTCATCAGAGATGAAGAGCACTGAACACTTTAGCGTGAAGTTGTGCACACACAATCCTACAACAGAGTAAATATGCAGCAAGCACACATCACATTCACAAAGGAAAAGTCGAGTTTTTCACCAGTGCCAGTAACGAATGACAATATCGTACATGGGCAACATCAGCAACACGACTACAACTTTCCATCGCTTGAGCTTCTCTCTATATTTGAGCCCAGTGAATGCGAACTCTTCTTTTTTCAGTTTGCGACAAGTCAGGAGTCACCATGCAGCACCACAGAGCTTAGCCAGAACCACCATCACCACCATCAGCATTGCATTTGACGTACATTTAACTGGGAAACTATTCTTTTCCTTATTCTGCTGCTATGGATGGAATAAAATGAAGGGTGTTTCATTTCAAATGAGCATGTGTGCATGACCAAGCGAGAGAGAGACTGAGCTGAAGAGGAGCGAGCTCTTGTTGTTATAACATAATGTAAAAAAGCTTCTCCAACAACTCGCACTCTTATAAATTCCCCATCCAGCTCGAGAGTCCAGACCAGGGCTGAGACGAGACTTAAAGTTTACCGGAGAAGAGAAGACAGACGAAAGGAGGTTTTGTTTGTTTGAGGAGGTTTGTTGCTGGTGCTGCATTTATTGCAGCTCGGTTTTCTTTTGCCTTGCGCTTATGTTATATAATAATATCTTTATGCTGACGCTCTCGCTCGTTTCGTTCCTTTCTATTCTCTCCGTTGTTGCGGCTCTTCTGCTGCAAGTTTCGTTCAATTCAATGGTTACTGCAACTATTATGCTATAACTGTAACATTTTTCCTGTGACTGTGAGTTATAAACCTCACCAACTGGAAACTCCAGAGCTGGAAAGAAACCGAAGAAAATTTCTTGACAGTCTGATGGTATACAGATTTCATTTACTGAAATGGATTCCACATTTTCGGCATCGTAAGTAAAACCCTTGGCCATAGTTGCGGCACAATTGAAACTCAATTGAAAATTGAGACTGGAAAATTCTTTCCTAATGTTCTCGTAAGAATGGCATCAGTTGCAAACAAAAATGATCGCATCGGAATCGTACTCCATGTTTCTGGTACTTCATATTCTAATGGAATTGACTGGATCTGAGGGCCATGGATAAAAGTACAAAGAATAGTTTTACATTACAGAAAATAGACCTAAGTTTCTCTGTCTGGATATAGTTATACAATTGCATATAACTGTAGTAGATGTAGACGAGGTAAAGCTTGGTTCTATTAAGGACTTACAAAGTAAGAACTAATACTTCAAGAACACATCATGTATTTTCCCATGTTTGCTTGTGAGCCGCCTTTACAGCAGACTCGACTCCCGTGTTTATTGCTGGCACTCTTTTGCTTCAGTTAGATCGTTCAGATCTTACTCAGCAAGAAGACTGCTTTTCAGTGCAGTGCAATGCTGCCATGTGTTCCAATAAATGTGTTCTAGCACGGATGACACAAAGAGAAAACTTTTGCATTGTTAACCAAACCTAAGATAGAAGCAATGAGCAACTAGCAACAAGAGAAAAAGCAGTAGGAGCAATAAACAAGTAGACCAATATTGCTACAAAATATTATTCGATTCCTAATTGGAAATTAGGGGAAATATAAAATGCCAAAGTAGCAGAGTACCTTTAATTGTGGCATACTTACAACAATGAATATAAAATTAGGTGCCCTGCCAGACCTTTGTAAACACGGTAATAATAATAAACGCATTATGAAAAGAATTGGGAGAGGAAAATGGAGCGAAAAAGGTGAAGGGAATATTGGACAAGGTAAGCAGAGTGAAAAAAGTTCATGAGCAAAGCCATGAGTAAAACATGAATTATTGCATGTACCCATAAAATGGGAAAGGTATCAAATCGAAAGAGACACATACTTTATATAATGGACCCTGAGCCACTGCATTTTTAATACAAGCACTGCTCCTTTTCCTTCAAAGTTGAATGAAATTTGGGAATGGGATTATTATATTTTGTGTTGTCTTCCACGTGCATGCTTGGCTGAGCGAAAAACAGCGCACCATTCATTGTGTTTTAAGGACTCGGAAAGCAAATGGAAGCTTCAAAGAGTACAAACTCCTGTCACAAATGGTATTTAAGTAAGAATGGAAAAATACAATTTGGTGATTTAAATTTTGAGAGGCTACACATAGGTTGAGTAGCATTCACTAAAAAATAACTATAACACCAAATAATAATAACCGACCTGAGCTTATGTATCCGTTCTCAAAATTGAAATCACAAAATTTTATTTTCCCCATTCCTTTCTTTAAAGAGACTACCATTTGTATAAGAGATTGAAACTTGCATGCTGTGGCGATTGCCACTGTCAATAGGCATAGGCTTAATAGCAAAATAATCGTAATAACAAGCTGAACCAGTTGTGAAGGTAGAAACACGTAGTTTATCTCAATTCTAAAGGTACATATATAGTAGCAAGCAGTTCTAGCTCTGATAATCAGAGTCTGATTATGTTGTCCATCACTCATTCACCATAACGGCGATGATATTATGATATTCATGGACACATCGTGGCAATGAAATCGCATGATAAGGCGTACATGTGGACAAGCAAACCTTTCTGACATGCTACGTACATGTACGTACATGCTATGTGTCCATTTACTTTTCGATTAATGTTGATATTTTTTGCTTGGCTACTTATTCTACCGTATGAAGGATGAGATGAAATGCCATGAAATTGTATTCATTAATAGTCCATCTCCAGCATACTGTCTGGTTAAAACCAGAGCGGATTTGTGTTAGGAAGTGGCACGGACAGCTCGACAGGGGCCACGGTCAGTGACCAAAGGGAAACCAAAGCTAAAATCCAAGAGCGAGTGCAAATTCAATGCCATAAAGGATGAAATGAAAATGACTACAAATGGAACACTGGATTGGACAACCATTATGCTATGCTGGTATGACTTTTGTTAGTCTATGAAACTTAACTTTTGCTAGATGTCCTTTCATTAGGATTGCATGACAAGGAAACAGGAAGCTCTCTTCTTTTGCTGACCTGACGTGACATGAGAATTGTATTACAAACATGACATGGTTGTTTTAGCATTTCTCTGATGGCTACCGGTACATATACGTAGGTATGTACAAAACTTATTGGGTACGTTATCTTATCTAGGAAGGTTTCATGTGGCAACTTTCTATCCGAAAAAAAAGTCAGTTCACGACGAATTAAAAGGTGGAAATACGGGATGAGAGAAGTAGCACTTTGTATTCATGATGCGGGAGGTGGTGGTGTGGATGAAATGGGCGCGTTTATGCCATATGGCAAATTGCAACTGCACAGTGGAAAAGGAGATGAGAGGAGAGAGGAAGGAAAAGGAGAAAAAAGGAAAACGGTGAGACTTTTGAATGGTATAGATTTCGGCGGATACCTTTTTCCATAATGTTTACTGTTATTGCTCATGATGTTATTTTTATGATCTGCTATTGCCTTGAATGTGGCTTGGAAATTGCTCGACAAGATGATCCATGAAGTATTTTTTTTCCGGCAAACGTTTTCGTTTCACTAATCCAGATAATTCTAAATAATCCTAAAATGGATAATATTTATCGATGCAGATGAAGATGGAAGGACATGCGTATTAAAAAGAGAGAGACTCTGCTCTGCTCTTTAGCTTGACTATGGCGACGATGGATTGTTATTCTCTCGCGATTAGGTTCATCCTTTTATTTTCTCTTGTATGTTTTTACTATTGTAGTATGACAATAAACAAGAATGGAAAAGAGGGACATGGCGCAATGGTTTACTTCGACGAAGTATGTCAGATCAGATCCCTTGTATCAATTGAAGTAAAGTGAAGGCTAAAAGTTTTAGAAACGGCCTAATAATGATTTACCAGTTGTAGTAATAAATAAACGTAGCAATCTGTCGTACTTTGCTAACATCACCATTAAATAGTCAAACAAATGAGCCGACCTTTCTCTACGTCTCCCTCTATCCCCTTAAGAGAGAGAGCTGATCGTCTGCTCCACATTTTCTCTAAAGCTACTAAAATTACTCTCTGGAGATGTGGAATTAGAATAAAGGCTTCTTCATCCTTTCGGGAAATCTCAATAATTATCAATCCATTCCGACAGTTGGATCTCGGGCCGAGACTCTCGGCATTAAATGGCTGATTTGCCCTTCATGGCTGCACATAAATACGCTCAATCGGCTCAATCGTGACGCTGGCTGATGATGACACAGAACGAAGGAAACCCAAGCAATATATTCATATATGCATATGCAATGAATGCAACAAAACAATAATCAAGACATATTTGCTAGATTATGATCACATCATTAACATGTTTCAATAAAATACATGCATTTATAAATACTGTTGAATAACAGTTTAATAAACTTGTGTAAAAGTTTTCATTTTATTTCATTTAAAAATATCTAGAAAACTGGTCGCTTACAACTTTAAAATGTGTAACTTGTAAATAAGTACACTATGACCTAATATGTTGTTTTATAAAAATGTCGATGTCATTATATTTTTCAATAAAATTACAAAAGTTGGCTGGTATTTTAAATTTTTATACAACATCTGCCTTCAATCCTAACTCATTATTATTGCGATAAAAACTTTATTTCAACATTAAATACATTCATACCTGGAATATCCTATACAATCTGATTCCGGTTATGAAATCAGCTCAAATTTCTTGTCTAAAATTTCAATATGAAGTAAAGTTCGATTTCTTGAGGGAGCACCAAATATTTTCATTGTTAGATTCAAAATTTTATAAACTTTAAACGTACATAAATACGCTTGATTAGAAAGACAACTGAAACAGAACATGCGGATTTAATACTTTTAAACTTTGGAGATTACAGGAGCGTATTTAGTTTGGAGTGGCTGATATCCATACAAAAAGATGGAAGAGATTACGAGAAGTGTTCCAAATGCAAACTGTGACGTCAGTTGGAAATTGAAAAACGCTATTGAGGCGACACATGCGACAACGATTGCGAGAGACGTCGCGAAGCCTTTCAAAATGTTGTCGGCATACTTGACTACCATCGCTACCAAAAGGCCACCGGTAGCTTGAAGTATCACCAAGTACCAAATGAAAAAGTCGTACCTGTGAGAATTACATAAAATGTACAAAATATTTCAGAATTTATTATTTGCTCCTTATTTTTCTCAGAAATAATAGTGTTATATAATACCCAAAAAAGTATCCTTTTTCGTAAATAAGAGTAAAGTCATTGAAAAGGCACGTGAGGATAGCAAAAGGAATGGAACAAAGTGATAACTGAACGTTTCGCATCCAAACGGAAATGGAAGAGCCCTTCAAGATTTTTTCGAAATACACTCCAGCGAATCCAGATAGCACGCACGCAGCAATTGCACTGAAGAAACCAATCAGTCTATTTTGTTCTCCACTGGAAGCTTGAAATCCCTTAGATTTCGAGTCTGTCTGTGCCAGCTGCACCATAATCACACCAGCAACAAGAAGCAGTAAAGCTGTCCACTGATTTGAAACCAACTTTTTCCTCAGCATTAAAATACTGAAAATTGCAGTCGTAAGGATCTTCAACTGGTACGTAACCTATTGTAAAGAATAAAAGTATTAAATATCAGTGACGAATTGAATTGTATCACTAGAATATAAAAATATGAAAAATAATTTGACCAATATCACAACAGTCACAATTTAAATTTGTTTTACTTGGTATGTCGCTGCGTCAAGATGAGAGGCTGCAACGTACAACAGATTATTCTGGATGACATAGACGAATGATGGAACACAAACTTTCAACGTGTCCGAGAAGTTGCCGATTATCGTTGATTTCAAATCATTAACGAATTTTGGGAAGTCCCAATGTTCCATAAACACGGCGAACAAACAGATAGCCAGTTTCAAAACCTCCGAACTCAACACGGCTATTATTGATATAGATAGTTAAAAACAATCATAATTAAATACTTAATTCACTTTAGTTCCGAATATCCTCATTAAGCTGAGTAGTAACGGTAAATATTCAAATTCATACTTACCGGTGGAGGACGTAAACATATCGCCCTTACGGGTGCGCCCATACCGCATGGACAATGCCAGGGCCGCATTTTGGACCACCAAAGTGAGTAAACTGACGTACTTTAAAGTTTGTAAACGGGAATCTATAAAAAGTAAAACGTGCAAGGATTAGAATAAATTTTAAATATCCAACAATTACCTTAAAGATGAGTATATGATGTATATTTATTTGTAAATACGCACCAAAACACATGATAATAATTTCAAAGTCAAACTTTCTTACTTGAATTGGAGTCCGGCATCGGTTTGCTACCTGAGCTATCGGCTGATGGAAGCAAACCCATTGGAGTAAGTTCCAACTCAGCTTTAATATCAAACACTGAAACAAACACACCAAAGCGTAAAAAGAGTCGGGTTTGTGTAAATACCCTGCAGTGCTGAAAAGAAAAGAAAAAACAGTTTATGTATACCAATTACTGCCAAGTGCCAACCGCTAAATCATTAGAGATATCCTAAAATGAATGAATGACCACGTCAGAGTAAGAAATTCTGACTCTTGCTTTTAAACTTTTCACGCTTTGCATGTGATGAGCATTGAATTCTTTATTTTTTAGAACAGAAAACAGTCAATGATCACTCACAGTCAGTGATTTCTGTGATGTGATATTTCGCTTTTACGTTTTCCAAACGTCTGTCTTCCCTCTGCGTCTTTGAAAAGACAAAGGCAGAAGGCCAGGCTTTTAATAGCTCTAACGAGTATTAGGACACGATTTATTCCCACCGCATCGTATTCCAACCTAACGGCAGCCTTGCCCGGCCAGGACCACTGTAAACTGTAAATATGTAGGTTTTTATAAAGTATAAAATTTTATCGCTTCGTTTGTTTGATAAAGGTCGTCTCATTGATCCCTTCTGGTGCTCACCATAACTTTGTCATAAACACGTTTTACACTCCACTTTTTTATACTTTTATCTATAATAAACTAAAAAACGACCAACTTCCATATTTATCTTGGAATCAATTCAGTGGCTGCTACTAGCTCTGTACCAAAGAGAGAGTTGAGTTTACACAATTTTTGTTCATAATGATAGCATTGAAAAATTCACCTATATCATTGAGATGGATGATGATGAGCACAGTCAAAGTCCCGATGACTTGACTTTACCGCACACAAATTAATAATCGTACAAAGTGAGTAAACAGGAGTTTATAGCGTTCCTGCTACTTATGACTACTGAGCTCTGCAAAAAAATGACGCTGACTTTTTCCCTGTTTGCTAGTACTTTCTACTTCCACTTCCACCACTGCTGCTCACGTTACTATGCAGCACACAAAGTGAGTGGAGGCACGTCGTGTCTCATGCGCTTCCTTTTTTGCATGTGCTTCTAATATTTTTCCACAGCCAATTTTTTATGTCAAGTCAACTCAAGCTGTGAGCCTTTGCTAAGTTACGTGATGATATCATCGCATCACTACACATTTGTAATAATAAGAGTCTGACCCAACTATAAAAAGTTGTCAATTTCTGGGGAAACTCTAATTTATCTTATCATTTTTTATCTCAGGCACACACTTCCTTCTGTCTCCATTTTTACTCAAATGAGGAATCATCGCCGTGATCATGATCATCATGGGAATACTGAGCAGACAATGCAATCCAATGATACAAACTTTTTGCTCCATTTTCTGCACTTGCGCATGGCCCTAGGTCATATCAATATCGTTTCAAGATGTCGCCCAGAGTTCAGCGAATTGTCTGTCCGAGTCTGTCTTGCATTATTAGTAGAGGACGAACCACTCCTTCCCTACCCCTTTTCTTCTATGATGGCCACTTTTTTTTAGACAATGTCAATAACTTTTCAAAAATGCAAAAATCGTCAAAGTTACGACTTGTGAGCCCAGAGTCCAGTCAAAGTCAGGCGGAACTTATAAAAAAGAAACTTTTCAAGGAGAATTAAGAATGTGATTAGAAATGCGCATAATGTTCATTTTAAAGACGGCACTTTTCCGACTTGACACATTATTTAGTCAAAGTGTCTGAGTAATATGATACTCGTACAGTTAGTCGAAATAAATTAGCATTTTTTCAAAATTATTATGACACATAAATATGACGAGTTGCTACAAAAAGCTGAATGTTCTTTGGTGGTTAACTAACAAAATTATCTGGCTCATCGTTAGTCAGTTCAGCTTTCAGCTCCTCTCCAAACAGCCACAACAGTCAAGTCAAAGTACATTTTCTCATGCAATCTTAAATGATGTATAATTACTAAATGCGTAACCATAACATAATGGTCGAGTGCCTCAGCCAAGCCTAGCTATGGATGTCTCTTAAAAGCACATAAATAAATTGACTGTCTAAAGAAAGAAGAAGAAAAATGATGCATGGACTTCAACTTTTGTTGTCGACCACCACCACAACAATCCAAAAAATAATAATCCAAAATGGATAAGCAAAACCTATTCCCATTTCTCACTCTCTTAATTCAATATTCAACTCATCAAAAAGAGAAAAGGAGAAAAAAATTGAATGAGCGTTGAGCAAGCCGAAGCAAACAACTCGGTTTTAATGCTCCATTTTAGTTCAGTGGACTGTCTGTCGATGAGTTGTTCTGTCCGTCCATATCATTAACTTCATGAATATCTAATGAGTCCGTGTCCACTTCCCCGTGCTGGTGCTGTATGCCTGTGCGCATGCTGATGTTCATGATGACTAATAATATTTTTAACCGATAATAACAATGACAATGTTAAAAATTCCATGCAAAAACGATATAAAGGCTTTTGAAGCTTAGCTAAATAACGGCATTTCCTTCGCTCTCCCTCCCGACTGATGACATGTTCCAAACCACTGAAAACTGAAAACCTCAAATGAATGTGACCAGGGAGACAATCTATAAACTACACAAACAAATGTACAACAACACTGTTCAACTTCAGCCAACACTGCGCTGCTGCGACGAGAACAGTTAAGAAATGTTGATTATTGTTGACGGTGACGAGTTGTGGATGATAATAATGACAATAACAAATGTCCCCATGTAAACATCCGTCTTTCCAGCAAGTCAGTCACACTGAAAGTGCAAACTTCACCGCAGGACAGAAGTAGTCCATCCAACATCCACGAAACCACAAGAAAACGGCTTGTCTTTGTTTACACTTACCACACAACACACACTAACAGCGTTATATTCATTCTAATTGCATACTTTTACTTTTTCTGCTTTTACTTGAGCGACTTGAACATTGTTATCTGTATATACTATCACAGTGCTTTAAAAGCAAGAAGGCTGGGCTGGAAAACAATGTGGACACAATTTTCGGTTCCATGTCTCTCTCTTTCTCTTTGCCTTGTCAGTCTAAGTTAAGGCTAAGCGTTGTTGCTTGCTCATTTTCTGCTCAAACATCTACCTACATAAATACTATTATTTGCCTTGGCTTGGTAGCCGTTATCTACTACATTGAGTTTGTGCTCTATTGACAGTTGACGGAGGAGTTTTCCACCCAAGTATCTTGGGAGTTAATCAAGCATGATTTCTATTATACGCACGTTTCGCAGACTGTCCATTGAAAAGCAAGTGATTACACGAAAGGTAAAAGCGAACGGAACTTCCAATTCCAAGACAAGATGCAGTCAACAATCAATCACTTGAGGCCATTGATCGTCACTTCCTTCATCATCATGTGTCAACGGCGTGACTACAATTTATTCAAATTGTTCTCAGCGACCGACACACCTTGTCTACTATTGATACACTTATGAAAAATTATTACGGCAATTTAAGCAAAAATGCTATCTCACTCAACTCAAAGCTGAATAGTAAAAAAAAGTTTCTTTCAAGCTAATTTGTTCCACGGCCAGCGGGAGGAATCGTTTAAAAATAAAACGTCGTTTTGCGTCGCTAAACCTAAGTATATGATGATGGCCTATTTTTAGAGAAAGCGGAAAATACCTAGAGTTGTTAAAACCATTTACTGTCCTGTCTTCTCACTTGACATTTTCCAACTATTAAAACTGGAATTGTGGAATTCCTCTTAAACCGCAAAACCATTCATTATCGCATTACCACATTTACCACCTAATTTTTCCGCCGACTATAATTATTTATTTGGCAGTAAGTACCCAAGCAAAAGCACATACATCGTAAAATGATCCGAGAGACACATTTCTGACGCAATTGTTATTGTTGCCACCTAATTGTCTCCTACCAGTGTTGAAAAACTGCTCATTTGAATATTTGACAAATCGCTTAATTACTTCCAATCGAAACGCCTTTCAAACTATAAAATTTAACTCTCAATTATCACACAGTTCGCGTAATGATGCGGGTCACAGTTCTCAGTTCTCATCAAATATTATGCAAATTATGTGCATACATTCGTCATCATATCCGTACATCCATTACACACATCCCACTAGACTCACTTGACTACTAATTGGACCGCCATGCCAGGTCAATACTTTTAGCACCTCGGAACGTGGGGAAGTAGTGACAAAAAGGCATCACAAAATTATAATTGCTCCAAAACGTCAGCCTCTTCAACCAAGCATCAATATTTTCCCCATGAAACTGAGCAATAAAAAAATCGCTTAAAACTTTCAGTTTAGCTCAGCCCTCCCCTAATAAACTCTTTTATTCCTTCGTGTCTCTTCTCATTCGTTCCAATTTCTAAACAAGCACACTCGAAATCAAAATATCACACTCCTCCTCGTCATTACCATTATAAAAAAGAAAACGACAATAAAAATCACGCTCATGACGATAGCGCAGCCCATCCATTCACTACTCAATCATAAAAACCGTACAATAACAATAATAACGTGTAACAACCCAATCAATCAATAATGCTTAAAATACATAATAAAATATGCATTTCTCTTTCAATCACTTTTTATACGTTTTTTACTATTGTAATTATAATTTCCCTGCACAAATATTATTTTGATGGTTACCTTATTTTATTTTTTATTCTGATTTATGACTATTCTATTTCGTCGAGTTTCAAAATTGCTGGTTTTGTAGTTTGCAATAGTTGTATTGTTGTAGTAGAGTTGTGGTAGTTGGAGCAGAGAATGTATAAAAAATTTACGACGTTTTTTAACTAGCGTTTATTACTAATATTATTATTATTATTTAAATATTTTTTGGTGGTGGCCTGCTAAAAAAATGGATTGAATTCTCTTTCACGCACAATCATGTCACAGCGAGAGAACACAGAAACACACTTCGACATCGACATGATCGTCTCCTAGTGTCGTTTTTGTTTATGGAAAGAAAAAGTGAATGTTGAATTGATTGAAGCACTTGATTCACCACTCCACCAGTTTATCAACGACCAACATCACTTCTTCATGATGATATTATTTTTTCACGACTAATCCTCGTAATCATCATAATAACGAAAGACGAACGACAACTCGAACTCACTAACTAATGTTTATTTATACTTTTTAGTGTCTCGTCGTCACCACTATTGTGACCAAGATACCAATTTCCCTCATTTCGCTACTCTTTTTCCGTTGTCGACTTCGTCGTGCACCCACTGATGATGATTACAATGATTACACTTTTTTATGATCCAAAACAATCCACACTGAACACACCGAATGAAGTCCGCAAATTGGGTTGAGTTGACGCTATTTAACTAAATTAGTGTTTTCCTCGTTTCTACATAGAGAAATCACCAGAATTCCTGACATCAAAGAAACTACCACTTTTTCGAAAAACAAAGTGTCCCAAAATGAGAAA